>JADDOH010010107.1:0-137249 GCA_016648135.1 Agrypnia vestita | reverse complement strand
ACACAATAGCCGCCCGCAGGGCCTAGCAGTAAGCAATCGGCGAAGCCGATTGCTTTCCTGCTAGTGTTATTTAGTTTGTGACATTTAAATAAGATATTCGTATTTAAAATAAACGTAATCTGATGAATAAATTTTAAAATGAGATATTTCCATACAAAAATGTGATAAAAACGCAAGAGAAGATGTGAGAAAAAATGGTGAAATTTGCTCACTCTGCTAGACGATCGCCTTAACAAGAGAAGCTAATGCCAAGCTAAAGCTTTAAGATTTTTTGACTTAACTTTTTTGCAAACATGTTGTTTGCTATGTTACGGCCAAAATCATATTTATAAAATATCATAAGAACAAAAACTTTATAAATGTGTCTAGCAGCTAAAATATGATGCCTTACTTTCTATCTATAGATGTAAGATAATGATTCAATGTAAAACGTTATAAAATGTAAGGAAAAACAGCACATTTAAAGTGTTCCATTTTTAAGGTTTCGGATAGTTTAGATGTGATGGAATGTGGGTAGGTACCTACAGGTATTATTTTTGAATTGTTTGAGATTTGAAAAATGGAATATTTCAAACAAGAGAAAGCTTGTGTCAGAAATCTGTGAAAAAGAAAAAAAGAGTAATTATTTTGTAAAGCGTCGTGTTGCATTTGTACTGTTTTTCTTTATTGATAAAACAATGTAATTATAATTTTAAAAAATATTACGATCACCCAGTTTTCGAGTTTTTTATTTTTATATTCTGCGTCGTGTGTCGATTTCTGGGAGATTTTCCCTACCGCAGAGTTTCGGTAAGTTTCGATAAAACATAAAAATACACTGAATTTAGAATTTTAACATCTGACGGCGCTCTTTCTTCTCTCAATTCTTTCTGCTCATGCAATTTGTTTTGAGTTGAATTGTAATGTTAACACCAACAGGCATTTTGCATTCTAACACCAGTGCTTACTCTCCTACACCAGAGCTAATCCATTTAGTATTTATTTAGTACTAGCTGTTACTACCCGGCGTTGCATGGGTTAAAGAATAAGTTAAAAATAAGTTTGAAGAGGGAAAACAAAGGTTCCATTGTAATGCAAAGTCTCTAATAAAAAAAGTACTCGCTGGGTCCTAAAGAATAAGTTTGAAAATTTTTGGTCAGATCAGACAAAGTGTAAATTTATAAAGAAAATATATTGGAGGAGAAAGTAAGATAAACGGAGAGGAGAGAAATGTCACTTATGTTACCCGCCAGGTCCTAAAGAATAAGTAGGCAAATATTGGGTCAGATCGGTCAAACGGTACAGATTTATATGGAAAATATATCGGAAGGAGGGGCTGTGGTAAAGGGGAGAGGAAATTTCGCTTTTTTAAGCCGTAGGGCCCCAAAGAATACATATGCAAAATTTGAGTCAGATCGGTCGAACGGTACAGATTTGCATGGAAAATATATTAGAGAGAGGGAGGCCCAAACGGGGAGGAGGGAAATGTCAATTTTGTTATTCGCCGGGGCCTAAATAATAAGTTTAAAATATTTGAGTCAAATCGGTCAAACAGTATAGATTTGCATGGAAAATATGTCACTGGAATGAGGATTGGTAGAGGGGCAGGGGAAAATGTCACTTATGTTATTGGTAGGGACCTTAATAATAAGTATGCAATATTTAAGTCAGATCGGTCAATCTGGAAAATATATCAGGTGGCGGGGGAGGGGAAAGAGGGGATGGAGAAATGTCACTTATATTATCCGCTTATATAATAAGTTTGCAAAATTTGAGTCAGATTCGGTTGAACGGTACAGAATTGCATGGAAAATATACCGTTTGATGGGGAAGGGGAAAAGGGGGAGGAGGAAAATGTCGCCTTGTTACCCGCCGGGTCCTAAAGAATAAGTATGCAAAATTTGGGTCATATCGGACAAACGGTGTAAATTTATATAGAGAACAGACAGACATTGAGTTTTATAGGTATAGATAGCATCTGTTGCTTTTACGTCCAACAGGTATTGTTATAATATAAATATTATATATTAACAACTAACAGAAGATAATGCATGTACAAAATTCTTGTATTGTATCATAATACATTTTATTAACAAAATATTTAAAAGAAGTAGGTTTTTTTTTATAGGTTTTCTGGTCATCATTAATGAAATATTTTGTTAAATTATAATTTTACGGGAAATTTTTTTCAGAAACGACTTTTCTGTGAAATCAAAGAAAGTCAAATTTCTTTTCTGTCGAAATTAACCAGTAAAACCAATCAGTTCTGAATTTTAAGAATACACCTAATGTAAATAAAAATCTGCCACGATTAATATTGGCAGAGACAAAATATTGAAAAAATGTTTCTAATTTTTTTTATTTAGCAATTTTGCTTTTTGCGCCTCAGAATACATTCCGAATTTGAGAACCAAAAGGTGCATTTTATATATCCATTAACAATTATATTGCCTACTACTGACTGTATTTCTACAATGAATCCGCTTTTTTTTAGAATTGTGGCAGTATATCGTTTTGTATTTAATTTAATAGTAATTTGGAAAATGATAGGTATATCTAAATCAGGGTTCGAGGATATATATCCGCGGATATATATCCACTTTTTTTTAGAATTGTGGCAGTATATCGTTTTGTATTTAATTTAATAGTAATTTGGAAAATGTTAGGTATATCTAAATCAGGGTTCGAGGATATATATCCGCGGATATATATCATGCTATTTATGGCTCAATTTTTATTTTTGATATATATCCAAGAAAACTTTCTGCGAATGTTAATAGATAGCGCTAGTTGTATTTTCAAAAATGCTACAGGTTGTTTTTTTTTTAATATCTGCGGACGTTACTAGATGGTGCTAGTTGTATTTTAAAAAGTGCTATGTTTGTTTTTTAGTTTAATTTGTTTCATATAATTCATTTTTTATTTCAAACAAAGAAACAAACACCCATAAAACTACATTAGAAAGAGCAACTTTTATAACTTATATATAATAATTGCATATATAAGCTTTTTACAGTATGCAATTAATTTATTTAATAAATAATAATTCATAAACAAAAATAAAAAAATAAATTTCCTAATTATTTCGAGTTTGTATCAATCGACATGTGCAAAAAAGGAGAAAAAAAAATGTTTGGATATATATCCAATTTTTGATATATATCAAAAAATTAGATTTTTTGATTTTTATTATAAAAATCGAATTTTTTCGAACCCTGATCTAAATATTTATCAATATTGAAAACAAAGGTAAGTACCAGCTTCTTTTTTCAAATAATGTCGTGTCAAAATTTCAAAACAAAAGTGTATATTTTTTGTCATTCATACATTTACATTTTTATTTATATAAATATATAGTAGGTATATAAAAACAAAGTAAGTATACAAAGACATCATCGTATTTGAATGCAACGTTGTGCCAAAATTTCAAAGCGATCGGTGAAGAACTTTCAGAGATTAGCAATTTTGTACAAACGAACACTTACATTTTTATTTATATACATGAACCTGCTTAGGTGAAAACATCTGAATTTTACAAATATGAAATACAAAATGTCGTTGAAATATTTAATCATAAAACGTAAAACAACTTTAAAATACTTGATATATGAGTTATTATATTGATGAAATTATACATACATAATACACAAAAGTACGTAATGTAAAATACTTTTACTTTTATAAAAAAAATAAGCACGTTAGAAATATGTACACAAAATAAAATATATGGAAATAGTAATTTAAACACAAAAACTAACCTTCAAAATAAAGTATGATGACCGCAAAAAGCTCAAACATCAAAGCTTTAGAAAGTTCTGGTTCGTAAGTTGCACAGAATAGAGAAATAGTAAGTTGTGACAAGTGACAAATAACAGTACATTTATTATCACAGAATAAATAAGATATGTATTTATTATCTAGGTATGGTTGTCATTTTATGAATTAAGACGATTATTATGACATACAATAACTATACAATAAAAACACGTAATAGTGATGGGTAGAGAGAGGTCGTCGTGAACGAACTGTTCTTTTAGAACAGTTCTCTTTACTGAACGGATGAACGGTATAGCTAGTTCACTGTACCAATTTTATCGTTCATTAGGTATAGTTTGACCAACGTAAATTGGCGTGTGGCGACTTTGGAACTAAAACCCGCGCCGCCCGCACCCGCACCCCTCGCCCTGTCTTTCATTTTAATCTCGTATTTGTGCATGAGCTCTGACATCTTGATTTCTAATATATTGCTACGGATTGCTGGCGGATTGACCGCCATGCCACACATACTTGCCGGGCATTCACCAGCTAAACTCCGTCGGTCATGAGACGTCTCGTACATGGTGCAGGCTTCTCATGGTGAACCAGGTGTCGGTAGTTGCTGGGAGGGGTGTTAGTGTATGTATGTGTGAAAGAATGTGCGTGTGTAGTATGAGTGTAGATATCCGACCACTCCGGGAGAAATTGTACACCAATCAAAGACTTTTAATTACGAAAATAATGCATTTATAATTTATTAAATTAAATAATTAAGTATATAAACATGGCTAGCGGTCGCTACCGCTCCACAATCTTCCAAAGATGAAAATAAATCATTAAAATGCTAAATTTAAGACAAAGGAGTGGCGTGAGCCCTCTGGCATCACGGCCGACGGGCCACATCAGAACGAAAATAAATAAATAAAAATATTAAATTAATGCCATACTACAGACATGGGTTTTCTGAATTTACTGTCGCCAGGTCACACATCAGCATGAAAGATAAATAATGGAAAATAAATAAGTAACTTTGGCATAAGGCCCTGAAATCACTGTCGTCAGGGCCACACATTATACAAACAATGATTTCCGCCGTAAGGCTAACCACAATTAACAATGAATACAGAGAATAGAGCTAAAGTTCATCTTAACTCTACCATCGTGAAACATCGAATCCGCCGATGAAGTAAGGAATCAACCTGGCCGATCCTTCTTCCATAGCGTGCATCCGTGAGCTTCCGCCGGGGTACGACATGCGATTATGTATAGATACCACTTTGACAGCGATGCAGGAACCAACAGAACCAGAGATCAGGAGCGACGGCGGCCCTATTGGCCCGGATCCGCACTCTCGCAGCACATACGAGGTTGAGGAATCGAATGGCGGACCCCTCAGCATCAGACCGGCTGTATCTCGGCAATCGGGTGGTCCGCTGCCTTGAACACAGCAAAACTCGCAGTCTAACGGGCGATCTACCGGGCAGACTAAAGGGGCCCTGAAAAAACTTAAATTAGAACGGAACCCGAGATAAACCACCGACGATTACTGCTGTATCGCACACATTTTAAAATAAACATACCAAAAAGGTCGGCATCCCACATTCCCTTTTGGGCCCATCGCCGAAACGGCATCCACAATACTCTGTCACGTGCGGATTCACTATTTAAAAAATGGCGCCGATGACGGGTCGAACCAAATGGTGTTGGTCGAACCGATAGCGCTGCGCGCGCAGCCAATCAACGAAGTACCTACAAGATACTTTAAAAAAAATATATATTTAGGGGCTGAAACGTGCACTCGTATTCCGTCACATCTCATCATACTGAATTTTTATTAGGGATGGGTCGTCGACGTATTTACCGTCGACGAAACGAGACGTCCACGTCCGTCCATCGACGAGACGATCAACTAGTTGTGTTCGTCAACTAGAGTGCCACCACAATAACTAGGCGTGCGAGGGAGGTCGCCCCTGTCGCGAAACAGAAGTTGCCAGGTTGTAAATTTATTACACAATACATAATGTACCGAATGTCCGGTGACCAGTGTTAATATAAAGGTCGGGTAATAGCGCGCCCCGCGGCGGCCGCTCTATCTGTCAAACTATGAGACGGTAATATCGGTCCATTATTTGTTTTTTCAGCTTCGCAAAACTTTAATACTTCATTGGCAATTGTTCTTGCACCGCCCCGGACTGTTTTGGACATAATAATTCAGCGTATATTGGTAATCAAGTTGTCACAGCTTCCGAGCAAAAACAAAATTGTACTGAAGTACAGGGCGAGGGGTTGCCGCCGGGTGCGGGCGGGGCGGGTTTTAGTTCCAATCCTGACGCACGCCAAGTTATGTTGGGCAGGCTATAGTTGACGCGTCAACTTCGTTACGCGGATCTATCTAAACATCGGGACGATGGTCAACTGTCTACGATTCGACGCGACGCTGCTCGACGGCTCAACCGTCGGCTACTTTTATTACGTTAATTTTAAAATTTAAAGAAGTTCGAAGGAATATAGTTTCGGGGAAAGTAAAACTGCTACTTATGCTTATATGTAAAAATAAATATTTTATTATTTATTTGTTTACGCACATTATAGGCTTTTACATATTGTTTTATATACTTCTTTCTATATATAATAAAGAAAGAAGTAGGTATGCACAAAAATATCAGGTGTAAGCAGTAAAATATAAATATAAAGTACAAAGCAGTAATGTGTGTATAAAAAAATATATTAGGTACACATCATTACATTTGTACATGGTTATTTGGAAAACATTAATAACCTCGCAGGACTATATTCCTGCCTTGATTATGAGTCGAAAGCTATCATGACCTAATATCAATAGTTATGGAGATATGCGACATCAAAGTTTGAATTTTTTCAATATGTCTGATTTATTTTTTGTAAAATGTTGGACTATCACTACACTAACTCAAATCCATTACGAAAAATTCATTCGTTTCAATACAAGTTAAATAAAATGATAAAAACCTTTACATTTATTTATTATCTATAAATTTATAAATAAATACATTATTTAAAAATACTTTACATTTGAGATGTTATCCAAAAATTTATTGAAGAATACATCTTTCAAAGTCAGGCCTTCACTTTGTCGTGACATTATTAATAAATAAATATATCTGTATTATTTGTCAACTTAAGTTTAAGGCTCGATCTGAGAATAGGAACATTGTTCCCGAAACATGTAAAAAACCAATAAAAAGTGGTGTAAACAAAATTATAATAGATTTATTTTTTTATCTATAAAGTTGAAAATAGGGAATTTTTAATAAAAATTAATTAAACCTAAATTCAAGAATATATTACATATATAATAATTAATGTTGGACTGCTGAATAAGGACCATAGTTAGGTATAGCATAGTTATTGTTACAATATAACATTGTAACAACAACATCAAGCTGTCATTTTATTCAAGTGCTCTGATTTAAATATATTAGTTTGATTGGAATAAGATTTTATAATAATGAAATCAGTGAATTTGTGTGCGTGAATTTCGCAGCCGCATGAAACATTCATAATTATATAATTATAATTATAAAAATAACATTTAAAAGCAATCTGTAGTAAACCACTAAATCGAAAACGCACTGACGATAAAACCACACAAGTTCTTTTCTATATTCTACAAGAAATCAAGTTTGTTAAGTGTTATTTATTATAAATAAGAATCGGTAATCGTCATCTTCATAATGAGTTCAAAATGCTCATCATGTTCGGAAACCGCGAGTGCCGGGAATCTATTTGTGTGCTCCATATGCAAAGGGTCATTTCACTTTGCCTGTGGTGGGATCAGCGAGTCGGGTCAGAAGAGACTGAACGCAGAGCGTCGCCGGCTACTCAAGTGCACAGACTGCAAGAAGATAACCAATCAGGCCATATTGAATACGCCGACCACCACCACGGGGCCTCAGACGGCAGGTATAGTAAACCGACCGGACGCGGACTCCCTAAAGTCGGTTCAAAAATACATAATGGAATTTATTGAAAATAAATTCCAAATGGTTAATGACACACTGCAAACATTCACCTCCAAATTCGATGAGTTGTTCAACCTCTTCAAATTTTACTCTGAAAAAATCAATGAACTTGAAAACAAATTCACCGAATACGAGAAAAAAATAAAAAGAGCAAATGAATTGGAGAAAGAAGTAGATGATCTACGAAAGACAATAATGGACCTACGTCACTCTACAAACAAGCAGGACCAATGGGCCCGGCAGAAAAATTTGGAAATTAAAGGAATTCCGGAAAAAAAAGGAGAAAATCTGATCGACCACATCCATAAAATTGCTGAAACGGTCGGATTTCCCCTGGCTGCCGATGATCTGGACTTTGCCGTAAGAGTATCAGCGAAACCACCTAACAAGAATAAACAAAAGAATATTATTCTTAAATTCGTCAGAAGGCACACAAAGGACGGACTTCTATCAGCGATACGAAAACGACGGGGTGTCTCAACCACAGACATCGGCCTCACTGGAGCAACACAAAGAATCTTTATCAATGAACATCTAACAGCAGAAAAAAAGAAGCTTCTCTTTGAGGCTAAATCTCTCGCACGCCTTCAGGGTTTTTCTTACTGTTGGACGAGAAACTCAACTATTCTATTGCGACGGAACGACACATCACCCCCCATCCGGATCGAAAGCGAGCGGGACCTACAGAAGATAACTGGATTATAATTGCGCCCCACTCCAAATTAATAAATTTTCGTATACCATCTCCAGACCTAACTCCCTTCTCTCATTTCCTTGAACTCCCCTGTCCCTACCTAACCCGATTCCACAGCGGTCGATCAACAGCCGTTTTGCTCTGTATGGCACTCTGTGAGTACTTCCAATACATAAATATCATGTGCATCACACGTCTCATTCTAACCTTCGGCTTATGGCAATAGAAATAATAATAATATTTCTACATATCATTATCATCATTGTATCGGTATCAGTCATCGACACTTCATATACATATTCCTCCAAAATACATACTTCTTGCAAGCGCTAGCGCACTATATCCCTTCTGAATGTTTATACAATTTGCCCTATTTTATTATGTTCGCTACATACGTATGTTCGGTATACTTCTTTTTATTATTTTATATTTACCCAATTCGCTATAAATTACACCTTATTACAACTTTAACTGACAATGACACAATGTCTTGATATATACTTTCAAAATGCGCGAGGTTTACGCACGAAAACAGACACATTCCTAAATAATGTTGCATGTAACCACTGGGACTGTGTGGGCATAGTAGAAAGCTGATTAATAGGTAACATTAATAACTGCGAAATTTTTGACACTAGATATTCAGTATTTAGGCGTGACAGAGACTATTCCCTAACCGGCCAAAAACTTGGAGGAGGTGTAGTTCTCGCTATAAACTCAGACCTCAATGCAGTGGAACTATCCCATTGGCGGACCGAGGCAGAAGATATCTGGGTATGTATCCCCATCACTTCTAATACCAAACGTAGCAATCTATATATCTGCTGCGTCGATCTTCCCGGCGGACCCTCGCACTCTTCCCTTCTGCAAACATTCCTTCACCAATTAAACAATATTATTGAAGGCTCTACTCCCTCTGACATTTTTCTCATACTCGGCGATTTCAATCTCCCTGATATTTCCTGGGGAAGTATCAGCAATAATAAATATCTCCTTCCAACCCACTATACAAGGTCACTGAGCGGAGAGTTCTGTGATACAATAAACTTCTTAGGCTTAAAACAATTCAATAATTCAATTAATAGTTTGGGTAGAATTCTCGACTTAGTTCTCTGCAATCACAACATTATAGAAGCAAAGGCGAGTGATGATCCACTAGTTGCAGAAGACGCACACCATATAGCGATCAATATAACTCTTGCAGCTTCCGTGGATTCTCCCCAAATAAACCAGCTTAAGAAAAAAGTAGTACAATTTCGAAACGGAGATTATATAACAATAAACAACAAGCTAAACACGATGAACTGGGATTCTATTTTTGAAGAGCTCAACACGAACGATGCAACATCTCTATTCTATGATATTCTTGAAAAATTAATCGAAGCACATATACCATTCAAATACATTTGGTCTAATAAGTATCCCCCGTGGTACACGCCATCTCTAATAAAAATATGCAAGGAAAAATACAAATATTTAAAAAAATTCAAATTGTACAAAAACCCAATTGATTACGAAACTTTTTCCCTGTTGAGGACCAGGCTGAAAAGATTGTCAGTCACATTACAGTAATTATATCCAAAGAATAGAAAATGCAATAACATGGAACCCTAAACAATTTTGGTCATACGTGAAATCAAAAAATGAATCTTCAACTATTCCAAATAAAGTCATATACCTTAACCAAACCTCAGTGAATGGACAAGATATTTGCAACCTATTCTCACAATACTTTAAATCCGTATTTACTCAAAATACCTCAGGGGCACACCCACCCTCTATAGTCGACTTTGGCCCGGCTGACATTAAACAAATTTCGATAAACCCAACCGTTTTACGAGATCATATAAATAGTCTAGATTTGAACAAAGGCGCAGGGCCTGACGGTATTCCCCCCTCGTTCGTACATGCATGCTCTTCCAGTATCGTCCATCACGATGTCTAAGACGGCTACCCGATGATTTTTATGTTATTTCAAAGATATTAAATTTATACAATACCATTATGCGCGCCCGCGGCCTGAGTGAGTCATGATGAAATTTTAATTACCCCCTCACGGACTAATGATGACTCAATGGCGGGACCCCCGTTGGTAGTTATAATAATAATAATAATAGCCCTTATTCAGACATTTTGTCTGTATGCCTTTTGGTAAAGGCCTCCTCCAATTTCTTCCATTCCTCCCTATCTTTTGCTATTCTGGTCCACGCGCCACCTGCTGTAGGTTTGATCTCATCCACCCATCTTCTAGAACCGCTGGCACCGCTGTAATATATATGTAACGGATAGAAATATTAGATGTACTTCCCCCTTGTATGCACTTACCCCAACTCACCTTACATATTGAACATTGTAAACCGATACACAATTATACAAAACAAAAAAAGTATTTAATAACACAAGTAATCTATTTATTCGGAAGGAATTTTCTTATTTATTGTACATTTATCCTTAATACATTCAATGTATTCATTTTCAAACTACCAAATAGAACCAACTTACCAGTCTTCCAGAACCTTTGAAAATGCATATTCGTATATGTACTACTTTTACGAAAAAAAATTTTTTTCAGAACAAGATGAAAACAAGGCAGAAACAAAAAGTATTGAAATACATACACGTATTTTGAATAACGTACAGGATGTCTCGTAGCTAGTAGTAATATCTTCGGCGGAATCTTCTTCATTCAATTTTGAATAGAAAATATTCTCTGAACTTTGGGTGTATGTCAACAGTTAAACAGATATCGAAGTTTGCATTTTTATCAATATTTCTGACTCTGTAAAACATTAAACTATTATAAAAATAATTTATATGGAACATTAAAAATTCATTTGCTTTGGTGCAAGTCAAACAAAATTATCAAAACCCTTCAAAAAAATATGGTTCTAATTTCTGTACGCATTAGCAAGTTATAATTTGGGCTTGGTTCAATTTTGAGTTTTGATGTAAGCGGGTGATTGCGTCACATCAAATTGTATTGTAAATTATTCATACCAGCTCTCGATTTTTTATTGACTTTTTCAAATAGTATTCATAATTGTTTACACTTGTATATTATATATATAATTATTTGTTTTTATGTAGCATAGCTGTGTAAGCTAATTTATAGATTGAGTTTTTATTTTTGGTTGAGATTATCTAGGGTTTTTCATTTGGGTCAAGTTCATACTTTGCTGCCCTGGATAATTGGACATAGTTCTGCTGAAAGGGTTCAACCCAAATAATATGGAATTGAGGAAATGGCTTCTAAAAATTTGAACCTACAAAAACCTAATACGTCTTATCAATCAGTCAGCAAATCGAAGAAAACCGAGGGTAAGTTTTTGCATTGTCTCTTTTATGTGCAGATCTTTTGTATTGTACTGGACAACTAACTTGCCTTGGAAGTCTCCATATAGTCAAACATTCTCAGCGCACTATATCATAACTTTGTTGCTCATTCACATAGAGCTCATTGTAGAAATGTTTTTTTTTTTTTTTATGTAAGTAAAAACAACACTCATAAAGTATACAATCAATATAAAAAATGTATAGATAATCCAATATATTTCTTTTCTTTTCACGTTTACAACAAAATAATGAAAACACTGAAACGTAACACTTATGTATAAAGATATTAACCGGTCGTATGCCGGCCGTATGTAACACAGAATGTACCCTGTCTGCCGCGCAATTTCGCGCAAGATTGCTGTTTTTTAGACACTTTTTTATGATGGTTATATTAATGTAAAAACAACAATAATCGCTAAGAAGATGCAGTTTCTGATTTCTCAATCTACAGACTTCAATAATTACTTATATTTCAATAATTACTTGTACAATAATTACTGATTCATTAATTATAAAAATAAGTAAGGAAATTTACTGTCAGAAATGTACGCAGATGTTTATCGAATAAAACCATGGAAGCAATAACACTAAATATTGTGTTTCAATATTTTCGTTCTAAATATATCAAAGAATATAAAAATACTTAATTTTAACACTTTTTTATTAAAAAAAACACTTTTATTAACAGATAAATAACACAATTAATGCGCAGTTCGAGGACGACATTTGGAATGATTTTTTGTTAAGTTTGCGCGGCAAATGAGGTTACTTGACAACTATAATTCATTTATTCATTCGAAAACTTGAGATACAACCAATGATAAGCTTTAAAAATCTATAAACACAGGTAAAATAGGCCGAATTGGTATACGTGTCTAGGGAGCGCACATCTGCGCTCCGGCACATAGAAGGTACAAAAGTTTTCGCGGAGATCTGCGCTCCGGCACCCGACCGGTTAAACATTTTTACCTGTAAATGGTTACGGATATTTTATACGAACCGTATGTTTTCCGAGAATTTTTTTTCGACGTTCTGTTGAATTCATATTCAACGTCATCAGGAGGACGACCTGTACCCGCGGATGCACAGGGTGGACTAATTAATGCTTCCGTGGGCGTAAATTATATGTACTTTGTTGTGGAGTGTTTACCATTCACAGTTAAAAATGTCTAACGACCGTAATAACAACCTTAACTCTTTAACAGTTAAACATTGATAAATACAATACTTTATAAATATAAACAATCTTAAAAAACAAATTTTTAATAATAAACATTTCACGTGTGTAATGTGTACTTAGAAGGAAATTATATTACATTTATTGTTGATATTTTAAAATTTAACTTGTCAGAAAATGCATGCTCGAGACAATGTACTTAGGTACTAGGTATGTACGTAATATTTTTTAAATTCAATTTTTTTTTATATAGGTATGATTTAGGTACCTACGAAATTCACAAATAAGTTATTTATATACATTCTGAAACATGAAAGGGCATACATATGTTAATTTTCATCTCAAGAGTAAATTTATAGAGTAATACATACTTCTATTAGATATATTTTAAGATATACTAGGGTGAGTCAAAATTTATTTACACTATCGCCATAACACACCTTTAAGGTTGTCAAACTGTCTTCTGCACATCTGCGCTTAGAGTTGGTACGATCACCCGCAAGTGTGCGAAATTTGATCCTGATCGCATCATTTGCCTTCTAATTATTGCACTGTAAACATGTCCAATCCGCTAGCAGTCTTCACCAAGGAGGAACAATAAGCAGTGATCTGATTCCTCCGTTCAGAGGGTGTAAAAGGGGCTGAAAATCATTGTTGACTTTTATCACGATGCGAGGACAGTGATTTGTCATGTGAAAGTGTATTTTGTGGATCGAGAAGTTTAAAAGTGGCCGGATGAGTATGATGCACAATGAGGAAGCAAGGGAGCAACCTCCAACACGGACGACAAGATTCAGTAAGTTTGTACAAGTACAAGTGGCGAGTTTACATTGATGAGATAGCGTATTCTTTGAAAACCACTCATCAAATTCTGCCCATCAAATCATCCACGATGAGCTTGGCTTCTGTAAATTCAAGAAGTGCAGGAAGGTGCGGAAATGTCTTCGTGATCAATCAAAAAACCTTCTTCTTGGAAGAAATACGCAGCTGGTGGACTGCTGGACCATGTGCATTTACAATGGAAGTCGCTATGTAGAAAGATGATGTACTTGTTGAGCCCCTACCTTTGTGTAAATAAATTGTAGAACGAAAAGTGTGTATAAATTTTGACTTGCTCTCGTACATTTTTGTCTGTATTTTAGTCTAGTCAAAAAATCTTCTTTAAATTTGTACAGTCGGCAGACATAGAAAAAGATAAAAATATCATAAATGTATGCGTAGCAGAATAGACCAAAAAAGTAAAATTAACTTAACTAGATTGAATTAATGTATTTTTTTAGTTCAGTCTATTTTATACAGTATGCAGTACATATTGATTGCTTAGTGAACGGATATTGTATATTTTTAGTAAATCAAAGTTTAAGCATAGGGAGGTTGAAATATTTAAGGTTCATCAATATTTAATTGCCTTGTACAATATATTGCTATGATTAAAAAAATGAATATCCAGAACCTTTCGGAATATTTCGCAATGTCACGCTTATAGATGTGAATGCTATATTTGTTTACAAATAAAGTGTATCATTTACCAAAGTTTTTTACTCAAACCCCATAATGGCGAATGCGTGACAATAATATTTACAGTCGGAACAAAACTGTAAAGCATTATTTTAACTTTTATACAGGATCAATTGTATGAAAAACAGTCTGAACTTGGACACACTACACATTAGTATAAATATAACTTACACAGAATGTTAGAAATATTTATAATGAGACAACACAAAATTACATTTAAATGATAAATAAAATGTAATATATAATAAGCATTAATAACAAAGTAATACGATAAACAATAAGATGGATTAGCTTGCCTAGGCTCTCGCCTTGTGATCTAAAGGTTGAGGGTTCGAACCTCACTTCAGACCAGCAAGTTAGTCCTATTTTCATAGCGCAAGCGTTGAGCTTAGTTTGAAAATATGTAGTAAGAATATTGATGTGGCACGTATTCTGTGTTCGCAACTCTATTTTTTAAAAAATAAATAAAAAATAAAAAAAGTTTGATGAATTTTCTCTATTTTTTAAAAGAGAAATAAAAAATAAAAAAGTTTGATGCATCTTATTGATGAGCTGTTGGATTATACATAGTTATGAAAGGGAATATATCCAAGTGCAGCTTCAACTACTTCTATGACTGCTCTTTGATTGAATGAAGCATTGCACTGTTACATTTATTGAAATTGGATAGTATCTGGCGTAGTTTTCTTCAATGCAACCGTGTAATATTTCACCGCCCAACACTTTGACCACTAACATCCTTTTTTATGTTGAAGATTACACTGGATGTTAATATTTTTAAATATTGTAAGTCGCAATGTTGTATAGGATTAATATCACATGGACGGGGCTTCCGTTTAGACATTGATATAAGTAAATCCCATTCGTTCATTAGTGTTGTATATCTTTTGTGTTTACTAAAACAATTGATTATAGAGTGCATGAACCCGGCTCCATAAACTTATTTTAATGTGGTTTAAACTATGCACAGCAAAAATGTATGTACATAGCATCGCAAAAGCAACACAATAGTTGCAATTTTGACCCTCAGTCTTTTCAGAAAAACTGGAAACTAGTCTGAACGTCCAGGAAGACAAGAAAGATATTTATGCAAGAAAATAACTATCTCTGAAGGGCCTTTGCTGTCATAGGTTTCATTCCATAAGTAACAAATACCTTCTTAAATATGAACTTAAGAAAATTCTAAAGATGCACACAGATATCTCTTATACATAATATATTTTAGTCGCCGACATTTGGCCATCCGATAAGAACTGGATATAATATTTTTATTTATAATATAATATATTATAAAATAATATTTTTGCACCAAATTTTTATACAGTTTAATATGTTCCAAAGTGAAGATTTCAATTTCTTATTGTTTTTAAATAAAAAAAATTTTGGGAAAGGTGCTAGAACAAATAATTTGTGCAAAAATAAAGTATTCATTATATTTTTGTGGACTGTGTTATGTAAAAAAAAAGAGTTGTGCGTACAATAAAAAATAAAAAATTGTGTTTGCATAAATTATATAATCTATAACATTAAAAAAAATACTATGTATTAACACTATGTACACTATTTTTAGTTTCATAATACAAATAATCTATTTAAGGGCAATCCATTACTTTCCAGTTATAAATTTGAGGTATTTTATGCATATTTTTTTAAGAAGAAACTAACACTCATTTACTGACAAAATCAACTAAATATTATAGTGCATAATTTTTTTTAATAAAAAACAATGCACTGTAATAATTAATTAATAATGCACTATAGTAATTAAATAATTAAAAGCTGTCCAAAATTACTCATTTCTCAAGAAATATTCATAATAAATCATATTACGTGGAGCGTTGTGTTTTGCCTTTTGAATCAGTCAATTGAAAATAAAAATTAAATAAGTTAATAGTATATCAGCCCTGATGATGGACCCTGCAATGGGATCCGAAACGTCGGCCCGAAATGTCGTAACAACACGGCATAATACCCCAGTAAACACAAACTTGAAGGTTTATGCTGTGTTACGTTTCGAGATAATTTTTTTTTATGAACAATTTTCATTAGAAAAATTAACAATTATAATTCTGCCAAACTTGAACAATCAAGAACCAGGGACGGATTGGCAACCCAAGATCGGCCCTAGAAATTAATTTTTTTTAAATTTACTAATAATAATTGTTGATAAAACTTACAACATGAATAAAAAGTAATTAATTATTATAATTAAAATAATATATTTCCCATTTCAAAAATCGCCAGTCTCATGGCATTCAATTTGTCTTTAATAGTGTACTTCATTCCACAATAAGATTTATCTATTGTAAACTAGACCGATGCATTTGACAATCTTATTCAATATGTCTCTCGCTATAGACATTAATTTAAAAGCATCTAGCCTACTGTCACAAATAGTATCTCGCAATCTATTTTATTCCTGACCCTACATAAATAGTTGTTCTCTGCATGCAAACATTGTAGAAAATAAATGGTTAATTACAGGTTGCAATACAAGTTATTTCTTATAAAAGATTCTTTTTAAATTGCTAACTAGTTTACTGAATTATATATATATTGTAAAATCAAAATGACCATCTGGAATTTCATCCGGTGCCGTTCCAAAAGGCATATCAGCCACCTGTCGAGTACTACAGTCGATCAATACAATCAATATTTATTTTGATTGGTATACTGGGTTGGAAAGTTAAAAGAAACTGAACTAACTGTACATATTATATGAATTTGTCGTTTCATTAGATTTTTCCACACAAAATGGTGGTGGATGGGACCAAAATCCTGTTTCAGTGCATACAATGGATGCCTCTCCCTGTAGAACGTACGGGTCCTTGCAGCCATACTGCACCAAGTCTCCGACACCATACATGCCATTCTTGGGTGTGATGACCCAATCCGCTAAGTGACCATTTATAGGTAAGAGCGGTGGGGGGCATTCAACAGCTGTGGACAAGAAAAATAAAACACATAATAAGTGTGTGGATGTTTAATGAATCAATAACATTCGATTTAAAATGAAATTCTCCATAACACAGAAAGGATGATAGCTTGAATATTTAACAATATATGTAAAGATGGTTAAGTAATAAAAACAAAAAATATTTTATAATTCTGAAAATGTACTTCAGTTTTAACGTAACTTTAATTTTTATCAAAATAATAAATTTAAAACATTTGTGTTCTTTTATAATAAACCAAAGTCCCATGCCTGACGATTACCAGGATTCAAATAGACTAACAAAACATGTACTGTGGAAAGTGGTTAGGTGGTAGGGGACTGGGGTAGTGATGGTCAAACTGTTATTTTAACTGGTTATTTTCGGTAGTTATTTGGGATTCGTATCTGTACTGATGACAATTAACTAAGATATAAATGTTATTTAATGCCGATGGTTGCCCGTCGAATTGCGAAATCGAAAATCATCGATGCAATCAGATACAAATCTTAAAAAACAGTTAGCGTGTCACCGGTTTAAGTACCATCACTAGACTGGGGTGATATTGTTTTGTGCAGACCCTAAAGAGCAACATTGCATAGAAAATATGGCCCAGGCAGGATGAGAGGGAGACGCCGGGAAGGGTGCAGTGGGATTATATTTTATTCAGAGTCCTAAAGTGCAATGGAGCAAAATTTGGAATGGATGGAATTCCGATTATCCAGGACAGATGGTGAATAAAAAACCCCGGATAATTGAATTCTCGGTTAATCCAAAAGCATTGAAAAATTCTCTAAAAATACAGAAAAGTTAAAAAAATCACGCAACGTGCACACCTACTGTCATGTACATATGTGTTTACGCGCAATGAAAATATCACCTGTATGTAGCAGGATTGTCAAATACTTTTGGTAACACTTATTTTTCAAATTTTGAATCAATGAGAAAAAGACATACAGAAAAATCAAATCCACGATATTTTAGCTGCCGGCGGGATTCAAACCATGAACTTTCATTATCCAGTTTCATATAAGTTGCGTATTATCCACAGCAACCTAGTAAATTGACATCCCTTATTATTAATAGTCCCTTTTTATTCATTAATTCACGTATTATTCTAACTTTTTATAATGCGACAGTCACAAATTTGCATATCTATCGGATAGAGTGAAGGTCTGTGGTTCGAATCCCGGTATCGGCTAAAATATTTTTTTCATTGATTTGAGTTTTATGAACGTCTTTTTCTAATTGATTCATAAATTTACTTAGAAAGCACATAACTTTGTTCTGTAATTGCAACTTCACAATAAAAATGTATTTTCTTTAACGGGTCGTATGCCGCACATGCGTAACCCGGAATGTACGCTGTCTGCCACGTAAATTCGCACACAATTGCTGTTTTTTTTAAAAATGAAACATGACTTTTGGAATGGTTTTTGAGGTTACTTGACGAATATAACTCGTTCATTCATTCAAAAACTTGAGATACAAACAATAATAAGCTTTAAAAACCCATAAGCAGAGTTAAAATAAGTAAAATTTGGATACATGTCTAGAGAGCGCATATCTCAGATCCGGCATACAGAAGATATTCAACGTCAAGCAACGTTATGTCATAAATTACGCATCTCATACACAAGAAATTTCAGGGGCGTTGAAAAAATTATTTTTTTACTAACTGTTGATCTAATATGAATTCTGAAATGCAGTAAGAACTTTTAAAAATATAACTTGTACAAAAAGTCATACGTATGACAATGTTTGAAAAAAATTGCGATAGAGTGAAGCCACGAAAGTCGAAGCGCGAAGTGGCGAGGGATTACGTCAATCTTTAACTACATTTTTGCAATTAAAGATTGTATTCAACTCGCTAATTTACAAAGTAACAACTGGAAATAACATTTACAAAAAGAATTCTATCATAATAAGTATTCTAAATAGTAAACAAATGTAATAAAACACTATACCTATACAAGTGGGTGGGGATCCTGTCCATTGTCCCTGATGGTCGCAATGCATGGCCGGGGCGCCAGTGAGACGATAGCCCCAGGCACAACGAAATACGGCTCGACCACCATAGCTGGACTCGTACTCTACCAGCTCTAAAGCGGGCTGTGGCCACCATAACCGGGGGCACACGATCTTCACACATGATGGTGCACTTGCAGACCAGAGCCCTGGTGGATAGTAAGAGTTGTGATCTCTAAGCGTACTGTTGAAATTAACATTTTTTGTCAGTTTAGTTTTCGTTTTGCTATTTTAAACGATGAAAGAAATTAATTATTATATACAATGTGTCTCATAGCTGGTAGCAAAAGCTTAAGGAGAATCTTCTTCATTCAATTTTAATTAGAAAATATTCTTTACACTTTGGGTGAAATGTTGACAATTACAGAGATATGCGACATCACAGATTGCATTTTTTTTTCAATATTTCTGGCTAATTTTTTGTAAAACTTTAGACTATTATCAAAGTAATTTATATTGAATATTAAAAATTTATTATCTTTGATACAAGTTTAATTCAGAAATTTGAAAAATATTTTTTTGTAAGGTTTTTCTCATTTTATTTGTGTTCTATTCAAAATTGAATGACGAAGACTCCCCAGAGTTTTTGCTTCTAGCTACGAGACACCCCGTATATGTATTTTAAATAGTTCATTTGAATGAGGTGTACTTATAATATAATTTTTATAATAAAGACATTACAACAAATTGATGATAGGCTAGAAAGCCAAAATTTTTTAAAAATTAGCACAAAAAACATGGTTGTAAAAGTTATCAGAATAATAAATAAAACATTTTTCACGTAAAATAATGACAATACAGGTTGAAGAAAAAAAATTATTCGCATGTTTCCATCTTTGATCGTGTTTAAGTACAAGTGAATATGTACATTTTTGTTCAAAATTATTATCAATAAACTATTAAGTCATTTTAAGGAGTTGCATTTTCAGATTTTTTTAAAACAAAATTTATTAATCAATTAGAAAAGACTTACAGAAAAATCAAATAAACCGAAAAATATTTGACTGCGTCCGTGGACACGGACCACAGATCGTCTGTCTATCCGGGAAAGGTGCGTTACCCATACGCCACAGCAGCCTCGTACTATTTATACATTATTTATAATTATTATTTGTATAATACCCTCATACATTTGAAGACCCCATGGCAAGAAGTTGTTAATTAACATTCAAGTCATTTTGAGATAATTAGACATTTGCATTTCGCCTTTGAAAAATACGTTTTATTGCTAATTCAAGATTAATTTTTATTGATTTATGTCACTAAAATATCAAAAAAGTATTTACAAAGTAAAAAAACATTTATGCACAAAAAAATAAAAATATACTAATTTTCCCTAAAAAAATGTAGTTAACAACCATTTTTTCGCCTCTGGAACTCATTTTTAATAGAATAACACATTTTTAAAATTGGTAAAACGTGAACATCAAACAGCCCTTTAAATGCTAGCCAGTTTATGTTTTTACCATCTATTATCCAAAATTACAAAATACTTGGCATTTTAATTAATAATACAAAACATGGTATGTACCATTTAAAATTATTGAAAAATAATATATAAGTACATATTATAATAGTCTTCAAATAAAAACAAATATATGACAGTATTGCTAGAGTAAAATTTATATTAACCATAAATATTCCAATCAAATTAAAAGGCGTGTTAATTTCAGAATGATAGCGTGAACATGTTATTATTGAAGATAACATGTTCTTCCCATTAGTAACTGATTTGATTTTTATGAAAAAGTGTAGTTAACATGTTCATTCCTATGATTTGAATATGTTCTAATTATTTTTAGGATCTGAACTTATTTCCAATGGAAAGAGCGTACAATACATATTTAGTTTAGACTGCTTATTAACTAATTTTTGACAAAAATGTTAGTTAACAACTTCTTGCCATGGGGTCTTCATTTATTAATAAAAAGACACTTACATACAAGGTCAATATATTTACGGTAAAGTACAAGGCCACTGTAGCGTAATGGTAACGCACCTTTCCCGGATAGACAGGAGATCCATTTTGAGTCCCGGTAGCTGTCAAATATTTTTTCGTTGATTCGATATTTCTGTAAGACTTTTCTAATTGATTAATAAATTTGATTTGTATGAAGTCTTTAATTAAAAATATTTCATAAAATTGTCTTACCTGAGCCTTGACAAGTTAAGTTAGCTGTGCCGTTAAGGACAAATCCAATAGGACAGGAGAATCGCACAGACTGACCCAAATTACGTCCTTCCACCCATTGCGTCAAAAATGGCTCCGATATATCAATTGCTTCACAATGCACACCTAAAAAATATTCACTCTTACTAGACTATAGCTTAATTAATACTTATTATTATTAGGGGATTTCTTTGAAATTAAATCTCACCCCCATATACGTGGTGTAACAGCGCTAGTCCACAATACTTTACAGGTAGATTCCTGCTTTCATTTTGAGACGAAAATATTCAAGCAACCATGATCAACAGTTATGGAGGTATGCGACATCTAAGTTTGCATTTTTTTCAATATTTCTTACTTATTTTTTGTAAAATGTTGGACTATCACTACAGTAACTTACATCGAATATGAAAAATTTATTCCCTTTAACACAAGTAAAATAAAATTATAAAAATCTTACAATTGCAACTGGAATTTTTGCAGGGTTTTAATCATTTTATTCCACTTGTATTAAAACGCAATAATATCCATATCACCCGACTGGTCCTAAAGAATAAGTTTCCAATTTTTAAGTCCGATCGGTCGAACAGTAATGAATTGCAATGAAAATATATCAGGAGGTGGTGAAGGGGTAAAGGGAAAGGGGGGAAAGGTCACCTATGTTACCCGCCGGGTCCTAAAAAATAAGTTTTTAATTTTTGAGTCCAATCGGTCGAACGGTACAGAATTGCATCGAAAATATATCAAGGGCAGGGGAAAGGGTAAAAGGGAAGCGGGGAAATGTCACCTATGTTACCCGCCGGGTCCTAAAGCATAAATATGCAAAATTAGAATCGGACTAACGGTTAACTAACAGACAGACATTGAGTTTTATAGGAATAGATATATTATTTCAATTTTTTTTTAAATATGTACATGTTTCTCTAAAGGTCATGCTTCAATGTACTCTCACTGCATGCCCCTTAGTTTTTAGATAAATTTGTATACAGTAGAACCTTGATTATCCAGATTTTACGCTCAACAGATTGTATACAACAAACAAATGTGACAAATGGATTCACGATATAGTAAAGATTGAAAAAAAGGAAATATCATAAAACTAATCTTAGATTGTGAATATAATTTTTAAAAAGTCGCTTCGGTGGTTTTGACCGTGGTCATGATAAACGAATGAATGAAAAGTATGTAACAAAAAAAAAGTAAAACGAATTTCACTCTTGGGAAGAATCAGAAGATATATTAAAACAGATTCGTGCAAAAATATATATAATGCAATAATAGTCCCCCACATCAACTACTGCAGCAGTATACTATTTCTGGCTAATGAAGAAGAATTGAAAAAATTAACAATACTCCAAAATAAAACATTAAGAATTATACTAAAAAGAAATCGATACACAAGTATCAAATTGATGTTAGAAAGTCTACAAATAATGACATTTAGACAAATAATTAAATTTATGTACTTCTATTTATATACAAAATTGTTAATTTGAATTAGTGAGAAAAATAAGAGAAAACCAACATGAACATGACCATTGTACAAGAAAAAAGATGAAATAAGATTACCATTCAGAAAGAAAATAGATCGCAAACTTCTGTGATGTACAGTGGGATGAAGTTGTATGTGAGTCTGCCAGAGGATTTTAGAGATGAAAAAAATATGAAAATTTTTAAGAAAAAACTAAGAAAGTTTGTGATAAGTATTTTTGATTAGAAATTTGATATACTGATTTTTACAATGTATATATTAGGAAATATAAATGTTTGAATTAAAAAAAAAAGGAAAAAATATAAGTTTTGTTAATAATTGTGAGAACTTACTAACAACTTGAATGGTGATACTATTTGTGACCCCGTGTGAAGTTGCGCAGGTATAGATACCAGAGTCTTGCGGCTTCATGTATGACAAAACGAGCCTGTAGTGTGAATTCCTCTCCAAGTTGTCGTCTGACCAATCTGAAATCACAATGAGTATAACCATACAATAGTAAATACATTTTCTCAATAGAATTTTTTAAATTTAGTTACTACAATGACAGCTAGGTACATTGTTAAGGTGGCATTACGTTCTCAGCGACCGCGACGCGCGACCGCGACCCTCGACTGCGACCCACCGCTTCATATGAATTAGTATGAACTACTGACGGATGCATGCGATAGCGTCGCACCCAAGTACATAAACTGTTCATGATTTAACCTACAATAGCTTCGGAACTTTCCTTCTTTATAGTTTAAATGTTGTTGTATGAGCATTTCAAAGCACCCCTCTTCTTGCGATGTGAGAATTGAGTCGATCTTTATCCTCTTTTCCAGAGGCACTGACATTAACATAATAAGAATATCATCTTCTTCTTCGTCTTCCAATAACTGCTTTAAGCCATGTATTCACTAGGGGACAAATCGCGAAACATTCCGCTCGGCATGTCGCATCAACATCTACGCTCATGTTTCGGGGACAATGACGTGGTCATTTGACGTGTACACACCGGGAGTCGCATATCTTGTTGCGGAAATGTCACCCGATGAGGTTATGATGACAGCTGCAGTATCTCATTTGGCGAAAACTGGGTTCCGCGCAATTCGAAATGTTTTTTTGGGTCGAATTTCAAATTAACGAGGTTTTACTGTAGTAAATAGAATATGTATTATTAAAAAAAAGGTCCTTTTTGCAAATAATTATTGTTTTCCACACGTCGCGGAAATGTCGCCCTATGAGTTTATAATGACAACTGCGTATCTGTTTATGTTAATGAGTTTATTGAAACGTAAGAGGAGAAAAAAGAGGAAAATGCAAAATTATTTACTGCAAAGAGAAAGAAGGACGGACATTCTATGCGATCTTCGATCAATACAGCTCGATGAGTTCAAGAACAATTTCGTTTCTCCACATTGTCATCTTGACAGATACAGCGCATGCGTATTCACTTGTAAACATACCACGTGGTACTGACGCTCCACGTAATGTTGCAGTGAGCTCGCTCGGATATCGGATACTTTAACACAAAACATAAATGAAATATGCAAAAAAAAAAAGGTTTTTTACAAAATTAATAGCTTTTTTCATGAGTTTTACGATTTTTGGCGAAGTTTGCAATCACATCGCGAATTTTTTTTACCTTGAATTTCGAATTAACGGGGTTCCGCATAAATCTTTTTTTTTTTGGGTCCCTTATAGGTTATACTGTATATTTTAGTAGCTTAGTTTATTCGAAACTGACTAAACAGTGTAAGGTAAGTTCTAGAAAATTTTTTATATTTAAAAAAAAATACCAATGCTAGCCTTTGAGAGCCCAACAATGCTACAATGGTATATATAATACATTTAACCACAAATGTGAGTAAATTATAAGCTATTACAAATATTTTTTGCATACTTTCTAAATTTCTTAAATTGATAAAATTATTGCACAATGTGCCGATTGAAGCACTTATTTGTCAGCAATGAACATATTAATATATATCTGATTTAATTTAATTTTTGATTATGCAATATATTAATCTTTAGTGCCGGAAAGATAGAACATGAAGATGTGGCGGGACCAGAATAACCAGATAGATACTGGAAGATGGTCCTGTTAGGAGTCTCAACAATCGTCAAACTTGCATGCGAAGATGTACGTATGTTAATAAGGCGAGAGTTGTGTGTCAGGACAGAGCAGTATGACGCTCCATCTACTCTGCCTACCCTCACGGAGAAGCAGCGTGATGGTTATTTAGTTTTTAACTCACCCATGGTATGATGTTGAAAATTAGTAGTGGATGACCACTCAGGATTGCCATTTCGGCGTAGCACTATACAGTCCAAATGTACGGTGGAATCTGGAAAGACATACAGTTCTCCGGATGGTTCCACAGACGCAGAACCCAGAGAAACCACAAACAAAATGGTTGGTGGAGCATCTTCTATAAAGGAAGAAGAAAAAATTTGTAGTTTCATTTTATTTCAGTACCCAGTAAAGAAATATAAATTATTAATTTTGATTAACTAAAAACTTTGTATAAACCACCTGGAGTAACTTTACGTCTACCGGTCTCGATACCACTTTATCTTCGTCAGGACGGACGCATACTCGTTTAGACGCATAGAGGAAATAGTGGTGTTGAAACCGATAGACTCAAAGTTACTCAAAGTGGTTTATACAAAGTTTTAGTCAATTAAGATTACAAAGTTAATGCTATAAACAAAAAAAAGAAAAGTTAAATATAGAGAGCTAAAAATTATAGGATGTTTCTTTAAGAGATACAGAAATTTAAAATGATAAAATCGTAGTACTGGCCATGGGATTGGAAAGATAATATTATCTCATTGGTGTTTAAATATGATTACCATACCACGATCTTCAAAATAAATGTGTGCAATTTGCAAGCATTGTTCTGGCGCAAGTTAATTCACGGTGAAATGGCAAACCAAACTGAGCACAAATCAACTGTCAAATTAGCTGTCGCTGGACAAAGGGTTGCCAATTTGAAAACAAACCTCATTGAGTGAAAAACATAAACTATGTTACCTCTACGGAGATTTCAATAGTAAATACATTGGTGAAACTTCTAGAAAGCTCAACATTAGACTAGAACATTAGAGCATGTTCGTTGTCTAACTAGTAATAAATTTTCTGAATTTATGAACTACATCATTATTTTCATTCATGTTTTGTTAAACTTCTCAATCCTGTCACGCGTAAAGGTAATAAAATGTATAATTTTGAATGTTGAAATCATAAGAAATTTGAACACGGGTATTTATTTATATTTTTTAATTTAAAGACTATTGACAGGTCAGAATGACCCTAATGCATAGTCGTTTAGGACAAGGTGATTAGTAAAGTTACAATTACAATTTAAAATAATACATTAAAATAAAACATTAATACATTATACAATATAAGTATAGTACAATAAGCGATTACAAGATGAACGAAGTTCACATTCTCCGCACGACATAATAGGCATGTAGGCTCCCAGGTCAACTAAGTTAGTGTGTGTACCCGCGCTTTGTGGCTATAAATTTTTTGTTTAGGTTGATTACCGAAGAATCTGTCTTACACGCTCAAACTATTTTCGGTCAGGAGCGATATAATTTCTCTCTTAAACTGAGGTTGTGTCATGTGAAATATGTCGATGCTGGGGTTACACGACGTGACTTCGTTGTAATGGTTTAGCATTCTAGGTAGAGGAGAGAAATAACCTATGTTGGTGTTGTAGACCTTTGTGTGGAATAGTGTTTGGGATCTCAGAGACCGGGCAGGTATATCAATATCTATTTGTGAGAGTATTGAGGGCGAGTCTAGTTTGTTGTTTACTATTTTGTTGAGTGTCATAAGGTCTGTGATTTTTCGTTTTTTTCTATGGAAATTTTTGAGTCTTTTGTCGTATGTATCGAGCAACTCATTTAGTCAACTCAGTGATTTAAGGAATTTTTTCGACTCTGTAGTTGTGAATTTCGTAATTGGGTGAATAAATTGTTGATGAGAACTCCAGTAGGCTTCTGATGAGGAATTTGTCGTGGAATTCTTTCGTTGCTCTGAGGACGAAGCCGAGAGTTTTGGATGCTCGCCTAGAGATATCGTCTATGTGATGGTTGAATTTGAGGGAGTTATCAAAGGTTATTCCCAGGTCTTTAATTGTTGTTAATGGATGTTGTTAATGGATTAAGCGCGGTTTGGTTGATACTGTATTCAAATTGTATGGTTCTGCATTTTTTGGTGAAGGATATAGAGTTAAATTGTTATTAAATTGTTTAACAATATTACATTCACTCTTCTCATTTTCTCTCAACATTCCTGTTACAATCTAGAAACCAGAACTTTGTCTCATTTTGTACATAATCAATTAATTATTTGTATTTCCATTAAAATTAGACAGTTTAATAGTCGATGAGAGATTCTGTTACTATTGAAATTTAATAAATAAAGAGTAACTTGGTGTAGTGATCATAACCTAGTGATCTGGTGATCGGTGGTTCGAGCCCTATTTCAGGACACTTGAAAGTTAGTCCTATTTTCATAGCACAAGTGTTTAACATATTTTGAAAATAGCAAGAATATTGTTGTGATAAGTAGACATAACATAGTTTATGTTTATCACCCAAATATGATCAGAATTAAAATAGTATGTATAAAACATATAATATATATAAAACGTATAGTATAATAATATATATAAAACAGTTGATAGTTTTAACTTTGCATTTTTGAACAAACCTGTAAAATTGGTAAGAAAAGAAGTCGGTACACAAGTAGGAAGTTTAACGTTCCATTCTCCATTGCTGCATCCGATGGAACTGTCTCCCAACAATTTGTATTTTCCAATTTCTTCGCACCTTGCTCTGATAACTGACCCATGAGCAAATTTTGAATTTGACTACACAGTTAAAAATACAAAACTTTCATTAGACAGAATGTTTGCACTTTGTAAAATATTTTAAGAAATGACAAAATCAGATCTATAGACGTACCACTATAACTTGGCGTGCGAGGGAGGGCGTACCTATCGCCTAACAGAAGTTGTCAGGGTGTAAATTTATTACCCAATACAAAATGTCTGGTGACCGTTGTCGTATTAAATACAGAAATTTGGTCAGGCAGCACTAAAGAAACCGTGCAGTAATGGCGGCCGTTCTAACTGTCAAACTGTTAGACGGTAATATCGGTCCATTATTCGCTTTTTCAGCTTTGCAAAACTTTAATACTTCATTGGCAATTGTTCTTGCACCATCCCGGACTGTTGAGGATGTTTTGGATATAATAATTCAGTGTATAAGATGTATATAGTGGTTATCAAGATGTCACAGCTCCCGACCAAATACAAAATTTAACTAAATGACAGGGCGAGGGGTTACCGCCGGGTGTGGGCGGGGTGGGTTTTAGTTCAAAATTCGCAGCACGCCAAGTTACGTTGGGCAAGCAATAATGAAGTACCTACTAACATGAAAACAAATTTAAAAAATAAGTACATATTTGTAAAAAGTTGATATTTTTCAATACAAAAGTGGTGAAAACTAGGTTCATTTTTATTAATTATATTAAAAACTAACCCATAAAAACCAAGTTTTTATTATACTCCCTTTCTTATTTCCTAGTAAAAACAGGTTAAGCTCTTATGCGTTGAGCTCGAGTTGGGCGACGCTACAAAATTGATTAATAGAAAATTTCGAGAAATCCAAAATTATACTATAATTATTTTTTTTTTAACGAAAATTTGTTAGATCATTTTTATCATCACCATGAGTTTGCCTGCAATGTTTCAACTCGATTCGATCACGGGAAAAGGGTTATAAATCGATCCAAAGTTTTTTCATTAGACAAGCAAGCAGATGCTACAAGTTAAAAGAAAGGGAGTAAAAAAGTAACCCATAAAAACCAAGTTTTTACAACACTCCCTTTCTCTATACTGTTTGACCGATCGGACTCAAAATTTGGAAACTTATTCTTTAGGACTCGTCAGGTAGCATACGTGACATTTCCCCCCTATTCTTTAATTTATATTTTATATATATTAATATATTTTAGATGTAAATCTGTACTGTGTGACCGATCAGACTCAAAATTTGGAAACTTATTCTTTAGGACTCGGCCATTAACAAAGGTGACATTTCCCCCATATTTTTTTACTCCTTCTCTTCCCCCTGATATATTTTCGATGCAAATCTAACCTTTGTTTCCTGCCACAAATTTATTTTCGACTTAATCCTTAACCAGTGCAATGCCGGATACGAACAGCTAGTATCATATATTAGGTCCTTACATATGAAATTGGCGTTTTGCCGTACTGGCAAATTTGATCTCAAATATCTTCTCTTTGGTTAGGAATTCCAAATCCAAATTTATACAGCTATTTACTCATGTATTTGTGTTTTGAAAATTATAATTCATTTGTTTTTTCCTCAATTGTTTTTTTCTTTGCGTCACTCAGTTTACAAAATGAAAAACTTGAAATATCGCGTTATTTACGAGTACGAGTTCCACCGTGGCACCAGTGCTGCAGAAACGGCTCGAAGGATTAATGATGTGTATGGCGACGGTGCCGCAAAAGAAAACACAGTGCGTTTTTGGTTCCAACGTTTTCGTTCTGGAATTTTCGACCTGCAGAACAAGCCCCATGGACGGCCGGAGACCAAAGTTGATAATGAAGAATTGAAGGCTATTGTGGAAGCGGATCCATCGCAGACCACATCCGAGTTAGCTGCAGGTTGCGGTGTTAGTGATAAAACTGTTTTAATCCACTTGAAGCAAATTGGTAAGGTGAAAAAGCTTGAAAGGTGGGTACCTCACGAATTGAGTGAAGCAAATCAACAAACGCGCGTTGACTGCTGCGTTGCATTACTCAACCGGCACAATAATGAAGGGATTTTAATCGAATCATTACCTGTGATGAAAAGTGGATCCTGTACGATAATCTGAAGCGCTCATCACAATGGCTGAACCCTGCCGAACCAGCCAAACCATGCCCCAAGCGAAAATTGACTCCAAAAAAGTTACTTGTGAGCGTTTGGTGGACTAGTGCTGGTGTCGTTCACTACAGCTTTCTTAAATCTGGCCAGACGATTACGGCAGATGTCTATTGTCAGCAATTGCAAACCATGATGGAAAAGCTAGCTGCTAAACAACCGAGGCTGGTTAATCGCTCTAGGCCACTGATGCTTCATGATAACGCTAGACCACACACTGCACAACAGACGGCTACCACATTAGAGGAGCTTCAATTGGAATGTCTAAGACATCCACCGTACTCTCCGGACCTTGCCCCAACAGATTACCATTTTTTTCGAAATTTGGATAACTTCTTGCAAAGGAAAAAATTCAAATCCGATGGGGCAGTCCAAACCGCCTTCAAAGATTTTATTGATTCCCGTCCGAATGGTTTTTTTGGTAAAGGGATCGATGAACTACCTATGAGATGGCAAAAGTGCATAGATAGCAATGGTACATATTTTGATTAAATAAATATATTATATAAAAAAAATCGGCTTTATGTTCCTCCCATACTAAACGCCAATTTCATATGTAAGGACCTAATATTTGAAAAACAGAATGAGAATATTAACCCTTACCCACTTTTAATAGAGAATTTAATTCTCTTGTTTAAAGGGGGGCATTGTCATATATATTGTTCATATAATCATCAGTAGCATTATATTCGGATAGATTAAATTAAGTAAGTAGACAAGGAAACATAAGTTGAAATATTATAAAAAATTGTTTAAATATTATGTTGATTCAAAAATGGCTCATACTTCGATTAACAAAGCTGATTAGGTAGATTCATAATAAATTGTGAAGTTTAATAAAATATGTACATACCACTGTACTCTTGTTTCTAAATGTGAGGATTAAATGTGTGTGCTCAGATTCTGGTAAAGTGCATTCTCTGAAGATCGGTTGAAATCTTCCATCTGAAAATGTTGGAGATTAGATTACTACGGTATAATTAATATTATATGTAAGAGTAGCACAAATATTTCAAAACACTATATATATTATATATATATTGACATCAATAATATTAAGTACCTACTAAGATTTCGGACCTATTAAGATCACTTTCATTTTGGCTCTTGCTTCGAACGATCGAGTTTACTCAGTAGGTTAAGGACAGGACTCAAGATAAAAAGCCTTTGAGAATGAGTAATAATATTTACTCGAAAAGTTCTTTTTAGGACCATTTAATGCGGGTTCCGCCATAAAATAATGAATTATACAAGCTGTCTCTTAGCTAGTAGCAAAAACTTATGGGGGAGTCTTCTTAATTAAATTTTTAATAGAAAATATTCTTTACACTTTGCGACAACATCAAAGTTTGCATTTTTTTCTCAATATTTCTGGTTTATTTTCTGAAAAATGTTGGAATATCACTACAAAAACTCACATGGAATATTAAAAATGCATTCGCTTTAATGCAAGCCAAATAAAACGACAAAAGCCTTATAAAAAAATATTTTTTGAAATTCTGTAAGGTTTTAATAATTTTATTTGACTTGTATTAAAGCGAATACATTTTTTATATTCCATACAAATTACTGTATAGTCCGACGTTTTACTGAAAACTTTCTTATAATATAAAATATAATATAGAATACTTTTTCCTGCTAGCTATCAGACATCCTGTATGTATATATCGCTATTTCAAAATCACATAAGAAAATCAAATCCATGTAGACTAATAAATAATAAAATCGCATAAATTAAAATGCTTAAATTTCTAAAGTTTTACGCCTATTGGACCTAATCGGGACTAGCAATCTCTGGGCCCAGGGATGGTATAAATCTAAAGTATTCTGTGCTATTCTGAAAATAAAAATACTGAGAAGTCAGATCTTTATCCCAATCTTGACAGATATGTATAACATTGTATTGCCGCCACTTTCGATGTTTTAAGTTTGACATGTTTAAAATTAATGAATTCAATCAATCAGAAAGCTCTAAAGCGTAGGCAAACGTTAAGCTATTCACAATTACAAATAATGAGCTTTCTAATTGACTGCATTCATTAATCTTAAATCTGTCAAACATAAAACGTAAAAAAAATGGCATCGCATTGTTATACAATAACTGTCAAGATACAGAAATATGTACCAATATTTCTTAGTTCAGAATAGTTCAGATTGTATGCTTCTGATTACATAAATGATATAAAATAATAAATTGTTTCAATAGGACAGCGCATTTGCGAGTTCCCTTTACGATACGTACCATATTTTTCAGATGATAGGGCAAACCACAGCAAATTTCTAAGAAAATTTTTATAAAATATATGTATACAAATTCCATTCACGAGCAAATCAACGATTACCAGTATAAATCGATTTAAGGTGATGTCAGATGTCTACATTTGTTTTGCGCGCTAATTCATATGGAGAGGAGAGAGAGAGAGAAAATCAGATATGGAGAGATTCACTAGATGTACAAAAGTTTTATTAATGACAATTAAAATGTAGGAATATGAGTGGAATAAAAAAATTGAGCAAATCTTATAGCAGTCGCAAATGATGTGTAAAATCTTTTCTCAGTAACGGTGTGTAATGACTCAGTAACACTCAGTAATGACTCGTCCAAACTGCTAACAACAGACGAGTCGGTAAAGAAGTCTGCGGCTTGCCATGAACCGAGCGTAAAGATGTTACACATCAAAAATATAATTAAAATTAAATGCAGGCACAGGTATAAAAATTATTATATAATATATTTATTTTCTTGGTTTTGATTATTTCTGCAGGGACCCACACCACATTTTGGCAAACTTGGACCAAAAGCTGTATCTCAATTCTAAATTGATTTTCTAAATAAAAAAGTTAATTGTATTGTTCAAAAAATGGTATTCTGTGCAATATTATAAAAAATACAGAACAACGCAAAAGTTTGAATACCTCCGTGGCCTATATATGAAATATCTTTAGAAGTATTCAAGTATAGTGCCACCATGAATTGAAAAATTGCTGTAATCGAGTTGCAGAATTATTATTTACTCCCCTCACTCCCCCACCCCCCTATTTTACTATCCTCCTCGTGTTTTCTAAAGGCAGGATCCTTTAAGGATTTTAAAATAAAATTGTCTTACTTTACAAAACAACACGCATTTACAAAATGTTGGAGTGTAAAAATATTAATAAGAAAATGTTGGGCCCCATAATATATCTGATTCTTCAATAATTATATCTAATCCCACTCTTCTGAGCAAATGCTGTGAGTGAATAGGCCAGCGAAGGCATTCGGGTGCACGCATTTCTGTAAGGTGACAAAATATAATATGTATAAGTGGATGTTATTTTTTCGCATACCAGTCTATAAACATTGATTATAAACAAAACAAACATACAAAATAAAAAACTGCAATAAATTAAATTAGATTAGAAAAATTATACAAATCCTTAGCACTCATTAGTCGGCGGTCTCCCGAAATCGCAATCTTAACGCTTTCACTCAATTGCTGAGTGGCCCCCGACATAGTCATGTGTTCTTATAATTTAAAATAATAGTTAGTAGTAGTAGAAATTAGTAATTACATAGTTATATTTTCATTCAAAATTTCAATATCCATATTCATTTTAGATACTTACAACATGTAAGTGGAAGAAATTTGAGTGCTAAGGGCTAAGTATGTTTCATTACATAGCATTATTCTACTTCATATTATTCGCAATGTTTGTACATCACAATATTACAGTAAAACCCCATCAATTCTAAATTTGCCATAATTCAAAATTTTTAAAACCCAAAAGCTGCAAAATGTTAATTTCATAGTAAATTACCCTGATATTCGAAAACCTTGGTAATTCGTAATTCAAAACAACTTTTAGCCTCTTGCGCCATAAATCAATACATTTTAGTTCACGTAATTCAATTTTTTTTTTAAATTTGACAAAATTAAAAAACATTTTCATTTTTTCGTGTCATAAACAAGTATGTCAATATTGGGCCTTTAGTAATACAAATGTCGTGATCTTTGTATTAGTATAATAAATATTGTGTTTTCAAAATTATTTCTGAATTTTGGCGATTTTTAGCTAATTTCGCAATCACAATACTATTTTTTTCTATACCTTGAATTTTGAATTAACGGGGTTCCATATAATACGAAATTTTCCATATAATAAGTTTTTTTTTGGGTCCCTTGAATTTCGAATTAATGAGATTCCGCTGTATACTGTAAATTGCAAGCACGCATTCTTCTAAATCAATCTATGTATAGTTTTCATATAGAACATTTTTTATGAGGCTCTTTCGGTAAAATTTGTCTCAAAAACTTCTTTAGAAACAGCAATTTACAAAATTTTATTTTCACTTTATATGTAAATTATTTGAGACACGTAACACATTTTTGTTGAGTGAAACTTAAATGAATTTATTTCAGCAGATATTTTTACCTATCCTACTCTATGCTATATATTGAGGCAATAAGTATAAATTGAATAAATGCAATAGTATATGGGATGAGATCTCCAAGAATAGTTATACAACAAAACTATATGCAGTGGAGATGGGAATGAGAGGACTACCAGCCAAGTCGGTTTACAGCTTTCTCAAGGATCCGGGACTAACTAAAATACATAACAGGTGAATGGATTCTTGGGTAGAATGACAAAGGCAGAAATTACCGGATCATACCATAATGGGAGAATACATTGTTTAGATTTTAATTATGCATTGATAATATTTAACTATCAATAATACCTTCATTTATAGCGCAAAGAGGTCCAACCCATTGTCCGTCGATACACTTAATTTTACATATTACACGTTCCTGGAGTGGTCCTACAATTCCAGGAAACTTTATCTAATCAAAAGGGATAGAAAATTATGTAAAAATGCATAACCGTAAATGTTGCATGAAGTAAATGATTTCAGATTGCTAAATCCATTCAAATAAATAAATATTAATTCATAATAATTTATTTATGATTTAACTTCATTAATTAAATTTATTAATGAGTACTTATTAATTTAAATATATTTACCAGTGGTAAGATAAACTGTGATTGTGACTGGAGCTGGGTGGTTGACTGTACCAGTAAAATTGGTAAATTGATTATTATTATTAAACTAAAAACTAAACCACCATTTAACCTTTAAATCATAATTATCATTGAACACCAATCACAATATCACAGTTTGTTGTACATAATTATCTCATTAGTTTATAAACAAATAATTATAATTATGCAGGGTGTCTCGTAGCTAGTGGCAAAAACTTTGGGGAATCTTTTTCATTAAATTTTAAATAGAAAATCTTTTTTACATTTTGGGTGAAATGTCGACACTGACGGAGATACGCAGAGTCAAAGCTTGCATTTTTTTTTATCATTTCTGACTTATTTTCTGTTAAATATTGTAATGTCATTGCAGTACCTTATAGGGAATATTTTTCAATGCAAACTTTCATGTCGGTTATTTCCGTGTTAAGAATATTTTCTATTCAAAATTTAATGAAGAAGGCTCCCCTAAGTTTTTGCTACAAGCTACATACATTGTATATAAACACCTAGATCATTATAAAATCAATTAGGCTAATCGTGTTCAAAATTTGTGTTTCCCATGCCGAAAAAATATTTAGTTAAATATGATTAAAGCAAGAAAATCCTTCACATCACAGCGGGGCCTTGATAATCCGAACACCCAAAATTTAACATATGCAGGTATTTCCGAAATAAAACAAGGTTTTTCGTAACTAAAAGTATGTTTTGATTATACAAATGTTTGTTTGTATATTTGTAGGTGAGCATTTGTGAGATTGTATACCTCAGGTTTTTTACAATGTCATTTAAATAATATCAATTAAACTATTTATAAGTAACTGCTAGCGAAACTTTAACAATACAATAATATGTATATTTAAAAAAACCCAGAAAGAAGCGAAAAAAAATTGAGTAAAATGTTATATTATTAAAGTATAATGCTATTAATCTTTTTTAAAGAATTCCAGTATAGTGCTGTGAAGAATGATATTTAGCTACATAGAAAATACTTTATTGCTTAATGTAGATATAAGCATCCGCCCAATCCATGCAAGTATTTAAGGCAGACATAGCTTGAGTACGTGGAATTCTCGCGACTGGTTCTGGATGCTTCTTCTGTTTTGGCTGTCATGCTCATTTCTTAATATGTCTTCATCAGTTAAAGGCTTCTAATAACCAATATCATTATTGTTCATCAATAAATTATTAATATCTACTTCTGAAAAGCTTTTTTATCGAAAAAGGCATCTTCAGGAACAAAATGTTCCGGAACTCGGCAAGAAATGCCATCTGATTTGGAAAACAAGGCCCACAGAGGCTTTCAGATTTGAAGACAATAGCTACCAACTTTGAGCCAGTGAAAACACTGCATCTTTTATTGTTTTTTTTTTTAACATTCTGGATCAACTTCTTGCTGGCCAAAAACTTTCACCTGGAGTTTTTTGTAATTCCCTTTAATGTTCTGGATCACTTTTTGATCCATCGGTTGAATAAGGGCTGTACAATTACATGTCTCCAAGCTGGGGATTTTCAGGAGTTTTTAAGGTTTTCCCTTTTGTGTATTTATTACAAATGATCTTATTTTTGTTTCCTTGCTTTCAACATCAAAAATAGTTGACTTTCCAAACTAATACTGCTGTGCAAGAATTGTTAACGAGATGTCTTCCTTAATCTTGTCCAAAATCTTGCTCTTTTGGGAAATTGTTAACGCATCACATGTTTTCTTTTTTCTGATGTTGAAGTCATCATAAAATGCGCAAAAAATAGTCGAGTTTGAGACATCACGCCACAGCAGTAGACAAAAAAAAATGTCAGAATGGCACGCAACAGACGATAAAACCGACAATATGTGTAGCACCTAAAATGTATGACACGCATGGTACTGCGACTTACTGAGAAACGGCGCTTGCGCAGGGGTAGAGGAGTCGTTCGGATCACACATTATTCGGATTTCCTGGGGTTCAGACTATTGAGGCCCTGCTGTACTATAATACTATATGATGTCGCATATGAAAATAAAACTTGTTTTTTAGTTCAACTTATTTAATTTTTGTGAGATGCATTTATGACTTATGAGGACATTATCCATCTGGAGACTACCAGCAAAATGCGATTGATACCTGTTAAACGACTCGAAAACTATTACAAATTAATTTCAATGTATCTGTGAAAGAATGTGTTTGCGTTTTATTCAATGGTGGTATTGCAGTCAAAGTATCATTTTGTAATACGTATTACACAATAATTGTGTACTTAATGTGTATTACAATAATTGTGAAAAACTACCAACACAAAACTAATACGAATACAATTAATATACTGAAATTAAGTTATTTATTACAATACTTATTAGTGATGGTATTTTAACTGGTGACAGACTAACCGTTTTTTGATATTTGTATCTGATTGCGTTGATGATTGGGAACTAACTTTTACGCAATTCGACGGGCAACCGCACTAGACAATAGTTGTTTTACTAGACAATAGTTACCATACATCGGTACAATCAGATACAATACCCAAATAACTGTATAACTGGAAAACAACAAGTTAAAATAACGCTGTGACCATCACTAATACTTACTCCATTGGATTAAAACAGTGATTTTTTTTTAAATTATGTAAAAATATTTAGACTCTCAATTGTATTAATCAGAAATTCAGAGTAGATAAATTGCTGTTACATTAAAATAAGTTAATAAATACCTCAGATACTGATGTGAAATCAGATTGAAAATGTGATTTATCCAAATTGGTGCCATTTACTACCATATCTGGTATAGAACATTTGAATTGATCTGAAAATAAGGTTCTTATCAAAACATGTTTCTTTTCTTTCAAACAGGTTATTCTTATCAAACGGGTTCTTATCAAAACATGGAAACAGAAGTACGTATATCTTCTTTTTCTTTTAGTAGATCTGTTTATCTGTACTACAGAAAATTACGCCTCCCTATAAGTACGTACATTAATTAATAATCAAATAAAGTAAATATTATTAAGGAGCTTATTGTGCTGGTATTAATTATTGTAACTTATATTATGATATTAAATAAAGTATTTGTTTATTAACCTCCCTCAATTGTAGTAGAATCCGTTAAAGGAGTAGAATTTATTACACTTTCGTCTGCCAAAGCGCAAGAAATTAACATCAACACAATACTAAAAACGTCGACGTACATTTTAATAATCCCGAAACGTTATTTACGAATTTCAATATTAATAAGTGATATTCTTTAACTTAGAAGCATCTATTTTTTCTGGCTATTTTAAACATATAAAGAATCAGACATTATCAATCACTCTAAATCAATTTTTCGCGGAAATTTTTAATTGTAAACATTATTGACAGTTAGCATAGACAACTTAGGAGATGCAGCATAGTATAGAGATATAGATGCGGAAAACAGATGGTATAAACCCATATGCAAATTTTTATAAATATATAAAATAAATATTATTGTTGTAATTTTTTTATAATTATAGTTGTTTTTATTCTTATTAATTATGAAAACATCTTGCTATTTTATAACCAACAATTTAAAAATAGCTTTGGTAAGAAAAAACAGCATAAAATGTCTTCTGGAATTAATAGGAAACAACCGGGGGGGGGGGGGTTATGGCAAAAGCCACGTTGGGCCTACAAGGGGTTCAAAAGAGTTCAAAGTGGAACTATGTAGTTTACGGACGCTCCCTTATGTTATGTTTATGTTAATTTATATAGCACCGTTTTTGCGTAGGAGACGCTTCAAGGGCGCTTTATGGGTGCAATTATGTATATTACTGACTCTGGACAAAAAAAAGAAGCATTCCCAAAGCATTTGTTTCATGGAATGTTCGACTGCATGGCTGTTGTATATGAAATGGTGAAAGTGGTTCAGCATCGAGTTAGCGAACAAAAAACTTACTTACTTTACTTTGAAAATAATACATTTTTCCAGTAATCTTTTGTCCGTCCTTTGTACTTCAAGCTATCTTCTCCTTCATTACAGAAATCAAGAGTTGTTTCTTAATAATGATGATGCACGGCTCCGTATGGAACAGTGATCTCATCAAGAACGAGAAGAACCTCGACTCTTCCGTGAGTTCGCCAGGACGTGGGTTTCGCGATGGAAGCTGCTTCGTGTGATTTCTCTGTTTCTCTAGACTGTGGACACGTGGTGCTCGGACCTGAACTCCGTCTTTTAGTGCGATCCTTGTTTTTGTCCTTCCCTATTAGGGAGTGTGTCCTTTGTCATGACGTCCCCTCACTGTCCTCTTTCCCACCTTAATTCTATATATAGTCTTTTACCTGATCAATTGTTATTTATTTATTTATCCTTTTAAATGAACTTTCTATTGATTATGATCATGATCAATTGTTATTTATTTATTTATCTTTTTAAATGAATTTTCTATTTCTGTTTGCTATATGTTATCTTACCGTTTTGCTCTTTTACCTTTATTTTATGTTTTTTCTTTGATATTTCCTAATAAAGTGTGATATGGGTACAGTGAATGGACTATTGCGGGCCTCTCGTGGTCCCTTCGCGCTTTACACGACGTGACACGGAGATGGCCTTTAGAGTAAAAAATTGTCAACCTGGCGACGTATTAGTAGGACCGACATGGGAGTTTTCGTTCATAAAACGGTCTTGGGAAAGCGGTTGGTGTCCATTCACTGTTATTCAACTGTTCGAAGTCAGAAATGTTGAAAAAATTTGCAAACTTGGATGACGCATATCTCTATTATTGATAATATAATATAGTTGCTTGAACATTTTCGACTCATAATCAAGGCAGGAATATAGTCCTGCGAGGTTATTAATGTTTTCCAAATAATCCTGTATGCGGAAACACCTGAAGCGTCGCTGAGGCACATCTTTCGACTGCTATGTATCAGGATATCCGGCTAATATCGATCCGGCTGTTGATCGCCTATCCTGACACAAAACTCTCACCTCATCCACATTCATATATCTTTGCATGCAAGCTCAAGGATTACTGAAGCTCCTAACAGGACCATCCTCATATAAAGAACATCCCCGTTAATTCGAAATTCACAGGACCCAAAAAAATGTCAAATTATGTGGAACCATGTTAATTCGAAATTTAAGAGACAAAAAAATCGCTACACGATTGCGCCAAAATCCTAAAAAAACCTATTTTCAAAAATCATTTTTGCAAGGTTTTTATTATTTATTCGACTTGTATCAAAGCGAATGAATTTTTCATAAGTGATAAAAGTTACTGTAATGATAGTTCAACTTATTGCATCAAGGCAGGAATCCACCAGTAAAATTAAAAGCTACAAGCTATGAAATAAATTTTTTATAACTGGCTATTGTAACTTCTTAAGTTGCCAAAAATTTCTTCGATTTTGGGATTTATGATTTGACAAACGTTTTGATTTCCAACTATCGAACTAAAGAATGTTAGTTCACTAAACTGAACTATACCATTCATTCATTCAGTAGGATGAACAGAATATCTAACAGAATATTTTATGAACGACCCATCTCTAATTCATACCCAAAACATATTCCATTATCTATGTTCGTGACGTTTGTGACGTTTAGAAAGCATAGAGAAGAGTTTTGATAAAGTTTAAGTTTAGTTTGAGGTTTTGTATTGCCGGTTTGTTATAAGGTTTTTTTTTATTGAAATCTCGATAAATTAGGAATCATGAAGGAAATTCACATGAAAGTATTTGTTTTCCTAATTTTTCTATACAACAGTAAAGTTGCATGCGACGATTTTGTAAATACTGATGAAAAATGGCCTACAGTTTTAATGTGTTTACTTGCTAGGAACAAAGCTCACACGTTGCCTTATTCCTTAAGTTTACTATCATATCAGGATTATCCGAAAGATAGAATATCCATGTGGTGAGTACTTAGGGTTTTTTACTTATTGTAAATGTATGGGTTAGTCAATAGATTAACAATTTCAGTGTAAAAAGAATATTTTTGCCCTGACTGGGTGAGTTCCTCATTAGGATAAATTGCAAAATTCGTACAAAGTTTTTTGTAAAATTTTGTAAAATTTTTGCGCCATAAGTCCTCAGTTTTCATTGCTATTTGAATGTGTGGGGCTTGCATTTTTAAATATAGGAATAAATTTTATTTTTAATTAGCTGTTATGACACAGTTCGTGTTCAATATTTTTGCAGTTATACTTAACTAATTACGTCATTAATGACACATTTCTTATACTTACATTGTCAATTCCTTTTAGGATTCGGAGTGATCACAATGAGGACAATACTGCAGACGTTTTGAGAACATGGTATACTGAAGCTGAAAAAGTATATCACAACGTAAACATGACAATAATTGATGGAGTCCCAACTAATTTTCCCGAAGAAGAAAATCTTTTACATTGGTCTAATGATCGTTTTACACACGTTATGACACTCCGGAATGAATGTCTTAATCATGGAAGAAATATTTGGGCTGAATATGTTTTTGTACGTATAAAATATTTTGTTATATTTTAGGTTTAATTTATTAACATTCAATTTCATTATGATGCATACATAGCCATTGTTCAGTTTTCTCCATTAAAAAAAAAATGTAAAAATTTATAAAATAATTTTTATCAGAATTGATACAATATTAATTGAATTATTTATTTAGTGTTATAGAATTATATTTTATGCCATTTATCCGGCAGTACTGGTGAATTTTGTAAATCTGATCATCATTTTTTACCACAGCACCATACAAAATTAAAATGAGCAACTATATTTGCCTTATTATACAGTAATTAAATTATACAGTACAACCTAGATATTTCAAACCCTGATAATTTGAATTCTGCCATAATTTGAAATTTTTCAAAATCCACATGTCACAAAATGTTAATTTCATAGTAGATTGATCTTGACAATTTGAAAACCCGGATAACTCGTAAATAAAAATAATTTTTAGTCCCTTGCGCCATAAATCAATACATCGCAAGTCACATTATTCGAAATTTTTTGGAAATTTGACAAAGTTGAAAACAATATTTTAAATATTGCATTTCTGAAATGATTTCTTTAAATATGTAAAAATACTGACATTTTCCACAAAATTTATGGCTTTTTTTACCATTTTGATTTCGATTGATTTATGATTTATTTCAATTTTTCAATGGCAAATTTCGCAATTGCATAGTGATTTTTTTTATTATTTCGAATTAACAGTTTTCCGCATAATTCATTAATTTGAAATGTTTTTTTTGGGTCCCTGGAATTTCAAATTAACTAGGTTCTATTGAATATATATGGGGGATAGAATTTGGAGGTTTTTTATTTTTGTATTCTTTCTTTCCAGATGCTTGATGCTGATGTATTTTTAACAGAAAAACAGACATTGAAAGATCTAGTTTTCATGAATTTAGATATTGTATCGCCAATGTTGAAATCTGACAGTTTGTACTCTAATTTTTGGTAAGTTGAACATTTGTATTTTTCATATATTTTAATATTCAATATTTGATAATTTACTAGCTAAATAAATTCTTTAGTGTACTTATGTACGAGCAGTAGAAGTTAAACTTCTACAAACAAAAAAATTCTTAAAAAACAATTGAAACATTTGTAAATCTGATAGCAGACAAGAATTCAATACTAACACCCAAAAAAGACTTCCATGTCTACTTTTCCTTATCAAAAGTAGCTTCGTCTCTATGAGACACCTAAAATATATCTTGATCAGTGGCCCCCCTGGGGATAAAATCTAGTACCACGTTATTGAAATTTTTTAACATAATCAAATTATTCTAAAAATACATCTGTTTAAAATATATGGCAAATAAATTTTAATTTGATACCTTTCCATATAAAAATGTTATACAAAATAAAAATGCTTGTCGCCGCTGGATTTCCCTTTCATTTTCGAACGATGATCTTAAGTGAGAAATATAATTAATTAAGTATTCCATAACAAGTTGTATATCCTATGATATCTATTATCTCTATGATAAGTACCGTATATAAGCTGCAATTCTTCGAAAGCTGCCTACTTATACAACATTGTAAAACAACGTTGGTTAGTGTAATTTTATATTTTATTTTCAGGTCAGGCATGACTCCGTCCTATTATTATAAGAGAACTACTGCGTACAAGGCCACACTGTTCAGGGAGGAAGTTGGATGCTTTGCCGTTCCTATGATTCATTCAGCAGTATTGATAAATTTGAAAAGGTCCGCGTCTGATAATTTAACATACCATCCAAAAAACTTCCCAAAATATAATGGACCTTACGATGATATTATAGTATTTGCCGTGTCGGCCAATGTATCAGGTGAATACAAAAATTATTTATAAATTAAGTCAAAATTAACAATGCATTATTTTTTCACGAAAGTGACAATTCACAATCCACCGTTATCACCTCGTAACTGTTTCTAATCATGAAAATAAATGTAATAATCGTATCATTGTTATAAATGGACTAGTTATAAAAGTACTGCATTAATTTTTGTTTGCTACATACAGTAGAATCTTGTTAGTTCGAAATTCAAGGGACCCAAAAAACATTTTGAATTATGCGAACCCCCGTTAATTCTAAATTCAAAGTCCAAAAAATAAAAATCGAAATTTGCCAAAAATCATAAAACTCATGAAAAAAAGACATTATATTTGTGAAAAATTCTGTATTTTTGCATATTTCAAGAAATCATTTTGATGCTATTTTATTATGCTAATACAAAGATCGCAACATTTCTATTACTAAAATACCCAATATGTATTAACATATTTGTTGTTCTCACTCACTTCTTGTTTCACAAACTAAAAAAATCGAAATATTTTTTCAGTTTTGCCAAATTTAAAAAAAAAAAGAATTATGTGAACTTAAATGTATTGATTTATGACGCTAGGGGCTAAAAAATATTTCGAATTTTGAATAACCAGGGTTTTCGAATTATCAGGGTTAATCTACTATGAAATTAACATTTAGTCTTTTAAAAATTTCAAATTATGGCAAATTTTGAATAATTGAGGTTCGAACTAACAGGATTTTACTAGATTAAACATACACTGATTTCTGCAAGATAGTGATTTATTACAACTATTTTATCTTTTCAAAAATATAGTTTCTTAACATTTTTTGGTTTTTTAATAATTTTTTTTACATTCTACTTGTGTTATATTGTTTTCATGTATCAACACAGTAAGTTTGATTTCAGGTTTACCTCTCCACGTATGTAACCTCAAAAAGTACGGTTATATTACAGCGCCCCTTGATATAAAAGACTCAATGGAAATGGATGATATGACAAATCTGAAAATTGAATCCATAGCAGATGACTCTCTCATACGAGCAGACAACATTTTTGATAAATACATTATCACTCCAACATCAGATAAGATGGGATTCGATATGGTCTATATGATAAATCTCGAACGCAGATCTGATCGCAGAGAGAAAATGGAGATGTGTTTTCGTGAGCTTGGATTAGAAGTAACCACAATGAAAGCTGTTGATGGAAGGTAAGTGCTTTTAATTTGTGTTTTTGTGAACAATTTGTATTATAACAACAGTCCCTTCTTAAACTTGGACATCTACAAAAATAAATTTTTGTATCAATAGGTAGTTTTAATTTTTTCAGAGATAAAAAAAACTGATGTAAAAGATAACAAGTACACTCATTTTGTATGTAAAGTCAAACTTCAAGCAGCTCTCCTGTAAAATTCATTTTTTGTAGATATCTTTGTTTATGGGGTACCGTCGATATGAACTTATGAGAAGAATGTAAGGAAAGAAAATACCTTTTCAGGCACAAACTCGGATTACAGGAATGAGGAAATACACCAGATAATTTTCTCTAAAACATTTGATTTATTTTTACACATTTGGAACAATTATACCATACGCAACTTCATGATTATTGTACTCATGTATACATACATATATATATTTTTTTTTTTTTCAAGACGCAAAAGTATTCGCTAATGTTTTCAAGAATTTTGTACATCATAAAAAGACATTAATCGTAAATTAATTGTATATGTTATTATTCAAGAATATCACATAGACAAACTGCTGCAAATGTATGAAATTTTTTTACCAACAGCATAATTTATTTGGGACGATAGGGAAAAATTGACAAAATTAATGAATTGAAGAAAATTAAAAATTCATCTGTCGATGTGTTGGCAATTTCACCAGATTTATTTGCTGTTACGTGTGGTGTAGAGGTGGGTAGTTCGCGAACGAACGGGTCTTAATGAACGGATTAGTTATAATTCCTATTTCCATCTCAATCTAGTTCATGCGAACTAGATTGAACATCAAACGATTGAACTGGGGGTCCAAAATATCTGGAGACCGAAAGTCTATATATATAATATATATAACTGATGAAAAATTACAAGGCTACAACTGAGTCCTGTGTTTGTTGCAATTATCAGTATAAAAGAGTCTTTGTACTGTCGCCTGAACTTGGGCCATTACTATAATAGGATAATAAAATTATTGTAATTTATTTGACAAGTATTATAAACAATAAAAAGATGTTAAGTTAAAGTGATGAATATGCATTCAATGAAGAATGCTCAGTTTTTTAATGTGCACTGAGATATTTGTCAAATCCAATTTTTCAAATTATGTTTTCTTTTGATATGTTCTTAGCTCTAAAGGTATTTTAAATGGGATTATTTTTAACACAACGCTTATATTAAATGAAAGCTTCATATTTAAAAACAAAAAAAATACTTATGCAAAAATTTTTTTTGTAATAACTAATTTAAAAATTAAAAAATAGCAAGGGTAAAGTCTCATATTGCCACATGGAAAAATGTGTTGTTGAATAATGTGTGTGAGATGTCAGCTTCATGAATTAATATAATTGTATTATCGGGTTCTTTGTTAGTTGGTATTTTAAGTGGTTTTTATGTATATAGTACTAGTGTTGGAAGTATATTATATTATGTTATGTAGGCATAATAAAATATGTTATATCACATATTATATTATGTATGCATAATAAAATTTTATTGAAAAACTAGCCCGGCGCAATCCTTACTATATACCAGCAAATAATTAAAAATCAAAGCTCTGATTTAAACATTACATCTACTCATATTACGAGATATGCCTGGGTTTCCCTTGCGAATGGCTTGTACTTGCCAACATATCTTGGAAAATAAACGCTTTAACAAAAAAATATTAAAATGGTTCGGCATATGTTAGGTAGTAATAGAATTGTAGTAGCCCTTTTGCTGAAAATCTTTTTACTCCTTATTAGATATGAAATTCCTTGACAAATTCTTCCTGTGTTCTACGAACGATTGAACGATGAGTCAAAGACCAACCAAAGACAGATTAAGCCAAGTGAACAGGTCTTTTAAACCCCTTCTTTTTGGTGATATGGATATGAAGATACATATCCTGTAACTGAACGGGTCTTACCCATTGATATATTATAATATAGACACGTTATTCCCTATGCCTAACCGGCTTTCATATGTCGTAAATTTGGCATTGAAAGAGACAACAAATCACGGCACACAAATGCTCTGCGTGTAGACAGAAAAATCAGGTAATTTGAAGTCACGGTGACTAAAATAACATACTCATTATTACAATAGTGTGCGACACTCTGTTCCTTTTTCCACGTAGCATCACGCCTGATCACAACGAAGGTCCGTTCGATAACGATTGTAAGTAAGGCAATTACCTTACTTTTGAATTGCCAAGTTTTCAAGCTTGTAACGTATCTACAGTTTATTATATCATTGGTCTTACCCACGTCTAGTGTGGTGTTGTCAATTGAAAAGTAATTTTTTATTTTTAAGTTATATTTCCGTTATAATCCGCAACAGGGTTTATGTGTCCCTGGATAATTGAGATTATTGTACATGTGAATAGTATAATAAATATATATGTCAAAAAAGAAAAATCCACGTTCTTCATTTCGCTCAAGATTTCACATAATTATTGTGTTGAAATTGTGCATTAAATACGCATTATGATTCTCAGCATAAGGGATGTGTGTCATGGAGAAAGGAAGAAAAATCAGAGATCTCAGGTAGGGTTGTAGTTACATTAGATTGTCGATAAATAAACCATTTAATCAGATTAATAATCAATTTTACATAATCACTTAGTTTATATGTGTATTTATCCGACTGGTTTCGAAAACAAACGTGATAAAAGCTAATAAATAGTTAGTAATTGGTTTTTTATCACCCCGAGTAAGAAAATAATTAATTATGAAGCTGGTTACATAAATATATATACTCGGTTACATAAGAAATGAAGAATTAATTTGATTAAAATTAATAACCGCAAGGTATTTGCGATAAATATTAAAAATAATAAAATTTTTTTCAAAAGGATAATTATTTTCAATGTTATATCATATCTCATTATAAGTGATATTAAACTAAATCATGTGTTTGTCGTATGAATACTTGAATACACACATAAATATTTGTATATTTTATACAGGAAATACATGATACAAATAAAAATATAATGTGAATATACATAATTCGCTCAAAATGTAAACAATGTTTTTTCAATGAATTCTTATTTGATTAGGTACGCATTTTAACCACATGTCATAGGGCTTTAAGTCGCTTTAGGGAGTCCTGATTTAGGATTACAATAAAATAATCAATTTCTGATTTCTGACATACCCATAACTGGCCGCTTGATCACCATCAGGCCGATGTTATCAGGCGGTTAGTTACAGCAAAGTTGCCAGTGGACAGCCAATATAATCTTACGAGAATTATACTTTATATTACACAACAATTTTTACTATACACGAATTTTTATAACAAATTTAATAAGACGTGAAGAAAATATATTTATTTGTAGTAAATTAAAAACATGAATATAATAAAAATATTATTTTCGTGTAGAGTTTTCTGGGTTATTCTGTCACGTACGTCTGACCTCTCTGGTTATCAGGTGTCTGCTAAATCGGCCCTGATGATGGACCCTGCAGCTGAATCCAAAATGTCATCCAGAGAGATCGGAGATATTGTAGAACAGCCCATAAAACTCTACACAGAAGATCAGAATGGCTGTGAACACCCGGGAAAATATTTCTTACAGCAATCTACATACTCGTATATTGTTACATATAATATAATCAAATTTTACAGTGCAATATAATGTTCAAATCTACATAGTTTATAATGCGATATATGTTAACATATGTTTATATAATTAATATTACGCTTTATATATGATTGGAATATGCAGGTTTTTTATTTTTTTATAATTAACTTTCAGGAAAAATAAAACTGTTTCCTTATTTCCTTTATTATATAAAATATATTATTCTTTCCATTTGCAGGTCCCCGTTAGCATCCATCGTTTAACTTACTATATTTATAAAACTTTTTCAATTTATTTATATATATATATTTTTTTTCTTCATATTCTCATTAGCCTTTTCCTACCCTGCACACAGTTTTGGGATAATTTTAATCTTAAATTCTGATATTTATCAAAATATTTTACTCCCACTTTCATTTATTCACAAAATATTTTCTCTTTCATATATTTATTTCTTTATATAATTTGTGTATATATATATATATATATAAAAATAACAGCTTTGAAATGAGAAAAGAAAGTATATCTGTTTGAATTGTGATAGGACTTAATTATTGTATGTGGGGTATAAAAGCAAAGGCAGCAATATGCAAAAAAATTAAAAAAAAGTTTTGAATGCAGTCACCAAGGATTACTAATTTAAAATGTACTGAATTCTAGATTTTTGTATCTATTCCTTCCAAAATCATGTTTCCTCTAAATTTATAGGTTTTGTTTCCTATAAAATCTCAAATTCAATTCAGGTAAACGTTTTATTGAATTAAAATGCGCGGTCCATTATATTTGTGTTCATTTTAGGCTGATTTTTTTCATGTCGGTGTCTATTGAAACGGAACCCCGGCGTAAAACGACGTTTACCTGTACTTTATAAATTAGCTATGATGATGACTGCATTCAAATTTTTTTGTATATTGCTGCCTTTGTTTTTATACCCCATATATGTTGATCAAGATTAATATTAATGCACCATCAAAATTAATATTAATCTTGTTCTTTGTTTGACTTACATTTATATTCTTGAACACGGATACATGTGGGGGTTTTCCCTCGAGCATGAGCTGTGGCAGCACATCCTCGGGGGGGATGCGAGGGGGGGAAGATGTGGGTTTGGAGATCCTATGACACGCATTTCATGCATCAATGAGATGTTTCGATCTCTGAGGCCCGCATTATTCGGATTCCGAATGTTCCGCCAAATTGCTACTATCCTCATATTCATTTTGATGGTGCCTATCTGAAATAAGAAATACAGATTAGAGACACATGTTTAATTGATTACATTCATTACTGCTTAAAACTAAAACTACCGTTGACAAATCATTGTGATTTTTTGAAAAATTTCCAAAATTTTTAGATAATATATTGTTAGATTTCTTTGTACAAGTAATTTTGTAGGTTGGAATGAGACATTAATATATTCTGTTTCTTTTTAACAAGTAAATCAAGATATTTTGGAATTCATTGCAGTTGCATACAAAATTAGGTGTAGAATATAGATTTCAAGTACTACAAGACAAATACATTAAATTGACTATGAAATAGACTTGAAAATAATGAATTTGTTTTTATTTAGTTTTTAATATTAATATGTTTGCATATTGCACTATGTTTTTGATTTCTCAAGAGATTTTTCTAAAGGAATTCAGCTTGTTTCAAATAACATTGTTAAGGATTTCTAGTTTCCACGATTAACGGGTTTTTAACTGCAAACTTTTGCACATTCTTATTGTTTTATCATAAATAAGTTAACAAAAAATGTATGTAATATATCTAACACACATTTGTATTATGACAAGTTTAATCTAAAATATAATAAGTAATTAATGATCTTTAATTATACTGTACCTTGATTTCTTTCATGCGCGACGAGTATATAATGGGATTGAGTATGGTTTTCAAAATAATAAAGCAATTGGTGAGGACGCAAATCATAAAGGTGGTGGTAGGGTAGAAATAGCCGAGAGGATAGTAGCAATCATCGCAGACCATCAGGAAGTGAACAATGCCGGGCACCCATCCGATCATGTAGCTTCCGAGAATCATAAGGGTGGTCCAGATGGCCGTCACGTTGCTCGCGAGTTGGAGATCAGTGGCCTGGGCATCCTGCAACACAATTCCCCAACTCAGTAAATAAATTATACATTAATTAAGATAAATTATAGAAATCTCACACTGACGAAGCAATTTAATAATAATAATAATAATAATTGGATAATTTGTATAGCGCCGTTTTCGCGAATACTCACCTCAAGGGCGCTTTACACAGTGAAATTATTATCTTACAAGACAACTTACTGCTAAAAAAGAAAGAACTTATTTACTATTACTTATTCACTAGGTGGTATACAAGAAGTGGAATTAAAATTGAGTACTATAATAGTTTGTGAGCCCCTGAAAGAATTATGTGTTTTCGCGGAGTGCACAACAGGAGTGGAAAACATTAGCTAGCGTTGTTGTGGTCAGATTCTATAGGTTTTTATAGGATTGTCTAAATAAATGCGTCTTAAGTTGTTTTTTGAACTGTGGTATGCTGTCTGTTTATATGAGAAAAGTGTATGGAAATTTCAGGCTTATTCTATTTCCAGCCAGGATCATCAAAATCAGATCTCAAAAATCCGGTATTGCAATTTTTGTTTCGGGATTGAGTTCACTAGCGATCTGTACCGCTTTTAAAGTTAAACAAAAAACCAGAGGTTCGAATCCCGCTAGCCACCTTACAAAACAGTCCCTCTTCATTCGACAGGTCTTGGCTTGGATGCTTGGAGTGACGACGTCAGGCTTCATGACCAATTTCTTTCTTGGAGAGGCTATCTGAAAAGCAGAAAACTAGAAAGAGGAAGAACTTACGAAGTTGCCAGTGCCGCCACGGTGCAAGCGGGCGCTGCCAGTCCGTACGAACCTCATGCGGACCTCCTGGTGCTCTCGGACAATTTTAAAGATATGCGCGTAAATGAATACCATCAGAAGGAAAGGCCCGAAAAATAGAGATGAGAAAACCATACGGAAGTGCCACTTCTTTAAGAACCTGCAAAGTTTATCAAATTATAAAATTGTTATACTATTACTTTATGGTTATCCATTGCAAAAGAAATTAAACATAAATTCACTTAGTTCAAACTACTATATTTTTGGTAATACCAACCGGTTTCGGAATCACCGTTCCTTCTTCAGGAAATAATTTAAAAATTATAAATTATTAAAGAGCTCAAAACAGTCAATAAAAGAGTGTTAAACATTGAAAATAATGTCATACGACGTTTATACACAAAAACAAATTGGTACGTCTAACATATGTATTTGAAACATCATATTGCTGGTAGTGGAAAAAGCTTTATTTTAGACAATATTCCTTGAGGGGTTTCACCACCTCGATGCATCAAAAAAACATATATTTTGTTTTTGTCTTGCGTACACGTCCAATTATGTTGAAATAAATGTATATTTTGTGACTATTTGAGAATTTAAAATTTGAATACATAAATAATGGTGATACAAACAAATTCATAAATGCGAGATTGATCAATGATGATTGCAGACAACTACTTGCTAAAGCGCACTGGAAGAAATGCACTAAAAATCTAATTAATGCAGAGACAAAATGAACACTATTGCTTGCCCAACGTAAATTGGCGTGCGGCGACATTGGAATTAAAACCCGCCCCGCCTGCACCCGGCGGTAACCCCTCGCCTTGTCATTCAGTTCATTCTCGTCTTTGAGCGCGAGCTGTGTCATCTTGATTACCAATATACACTGAATGTTTATGTCCAAAACAGTCCGGGATGGTGCAAGAACAATTGCCAATGAAGTATTAAAGTTTTGCGAAGCTGAAAAAGCAAATAATGGACCGATATTACCGTTTGTCAGTTTGACAGATAGAGCATGGATAGAGCGGCCGCCGCGGAGCGCGCTGTTACCCGACCAAATTTCTATTAAAGGCTCTGACACCGGTCACTGGACATTCAGTACATTATGTATTGTGCGGTATTGAGTAATAAATTTACACCCTGGCAACTTCTGTTACGCGACAGGGGCGCTCTCCCTCGCACGCCAATTTATAGTGGTCTATCTTATTATGTCTGGTTATAGATGTCTATATCAGAACTGTGAACAAAACCATAGAAGACGTGGAGTGTCAAATATTACGCTCTAGAGAAGATGGTTAAAACTGCTTCTACCATTGAGCAAAAATAAACCTTCAAACTCCGAAGAAACCTAATGTTAACCCAATACATACTGAAAATAATATTTTTTTAATATTGATACTCGTAACAAAAAAAACATTATTTATTGAATTATTAACATACATATTTCAGGGCCAATAACCATTCATCAGGATACAATATACAGTAAAATTTTTAATGCATAATGTATAGATCAAACAAATATCTAGTAACTATCCGGTATCTGGCCGGATACTGGAAAGTAGCTTGATATCCGCCGGATATCGAGCTCCTTTAATTAAACTGCGAAAATTTCGTGAAATTAACTCCATAATATTGATTTATTGATAAAAGAAGATACTTGTAAGCAAACAAAATCCGCACAATCTAAGAAAAATTGCTTATTATGTAGTTGTTAATCCAGAAATTGTTTAGTTCAAAATTAAGCAAAGGGAAATTGTGACGAATGAACACTTCTCTGCATTTCAAGGCAATAGGCGATTGCTCCTGTTTTCGTAATCTTTGCCGGGTTTGGAAAAGAGTCTTTCGCTTTATACGATACCTCTGTTTCTTTTAGCACGCATAAGATATGGTGATAAATTTCCACTGTTAGAAAATTCATCGCAAGACACTCAAGATAACATCCCCGTGGCTAAGCTCGGATCTAAGTATGTCATGACTATGGGCCGAATATTCGTCGGATATTTGGTATCCGGCCAAACCACTTTGTCCGTATTTCCATCATTATAAGTGTACAAGACCCGAATATCAGGAGGTATCTACTTAGTTAACGTTAGTTATCTAGTTAATAGAACGTTAGTCAATGATATCATATCTATCATCAACAAGGCATCTATTAAATTAAGTAGTAATTTGTAAAGGTACATACCACATGCAGCATAGGCACCCCGCATTCCTGGTAGTGGGTAGATAAATGAAGTGTATGGTCAAAATAAATTAGTCAAGTTCTAATATAAAAATATATGTTAGTCAAATATAAAGTGAGATGAGACTTGCCTCAAAGACTTGTCTCGTAAAGGAGAGTACATATCAATAATTGATATGACAATAATTTGTGATACAACATGATTATTTTAGTTTCTACTAAACCAAAGCATGTACTACACGCATGTCCAGTTGTTTTATCGCTATGTTTTATTGCAGAGTTGTCCCTCTCATCATCAGGTGTAAATAATAATAACCTCTATGAATTTTATAATCACATAATTGATACTTACTATTCTTTCGATTGTCATACTAGCATGATCATTGAAGCTTATTTACTCAGAACTTTGTAAAAGAGTAATAATGATGGACAGTTTAGTGACCTTAGAAATGCAATATTTTTTTTTAAATTTCCTAACACTTTATCACTATTGTCCGTATATCGTCCTCTCTCGTACATGCCTTTCCCTTCTACCTGAGTGATTTTTCATACAAGCTGTTTTGAGATTAGTTATTAATTATTACACTTGTTGACAGAGACTGCTCCTCTCGAAATTAAAGTACATATTGATAAAATAACCGGTTGTTTATATACAGAGTATAACAGAGTGAAGGGACACATTTCAAAAACTTAAATAACATGTCGAAAATCAGCAGTTATGGAGATAAGCGATGTCAAATGGACTAACATTTAAGTAATTTGCATCAAATATTAAAAATTCAAATGCTTTAAAACAGATAAAATAAAATTATTAAAACCTTGCAGAAATTTAAAGTGGCATTTTTTTGTGATGTTTTAGTCATATTATAGACCTGTAATAATTTTTTGAATTCATCATAAGTTATTTTAACGATAGTCCATTGTTTTAGAGAAGATAGATAATTCAGAAATATTGAAAACAAAATCTAACTTTGAAATCATTTAATCATAACTATTTGGTTTACAACATTGTTGCTTGAACATTGATGACTTATACATAACTTAAAAATCACTTATGTAACCAGCTGAAAAAGAGGCGTATTTTTGGATTTTATCTTGATTTACTGAAATGTGCTACTAAAAAATGAATTTGATAACTTTATTAGGCACGTCAAAAACTACAAAACCTATTTTTTCATAATAAATTTTACGAAATTGTGGTCCGCGATAACGTGAAGGAGTCGATTTGAAAAGGTGGTTCGCAGCTGGCAGCATAAATGCTGTAATTTTTAGTCTACGACAAAATTCAATTTTTTCACATTCTTTAGGGACAGTTGAGGTACAATGGAACGAAAAAAGAATTTTTATTTAAAAAAAATCGGTGTTTTATATTTTAATATTTTTTTGTTTTGATCAAAGAAGAAAGGTTCTTATCTTCAAATATCATATTCAACAACTTCAAACATAAAGAGATCAAAAATTTACCTTGAACCTAAAAGAATCCATTTTCACACACCACCTCCCTTAAATCGTGAAATGTATATGAAAATTATAATATTAATTAGGCTGATATTTGCTTAATACGGTTTCGGGAAAAGAAAGATGTTACTTTAGTGCTTTATCTTGCCTTTTAAGCTTGGACTTGGTTCTACATCCATAATTGACACCACTGCCGTACCTGGTTCCAGTGGAAAATAGAAGCTGTTGTCAATTTTCGCACTCCGGCGCATATAATTAATATCATATTCGTTGTTTTCGTCAATGGTTGACCAACAAAATATTTTATTTGCTCCTGTAATAATTTTACCAAGACAAAGTCATGTTCCATAGAACCCCGTTCCATTGTGCTCCATAAGGTATCGGAAATTTCAAACACGAACCTAAAAATTTTAGGTTAGGTTTCCGCTTCACGCTTAATTGCATTTAGTAGCTAAATGATTAAGATTTATGCAAAAAAATACGACAAAAAACTGCTATTACAATATTTCTGCAAAAAATCGAAATTCTCCGGTACGAAATTCCAACTTTCCACTGCTCAAAACAATTTTTTCGTCTTTACCCTCTGTTGTCGCAGACTGGGCCATGTATCTGCGTCGTCACGTGGCACACGAGGCGCTGTAATTGACTGAAACGAAAGCCCGCAAATTCGTATGAAATTTGAATAATTATCGCCATTGTTTCATTGTACCCCGTGTTCCATTGGGCCCCCACTGTCCCTCGAAGCTTAGGATCGTCACAATTATCTGCAGATGAAAATATATGTACCCTGCGAACCGCCTAAATGTTTCGGAGTACCTTGCGCTCTAGCCTATAAATAAGAAAAAAAAGTGGATATGTGTACTTGTGTACACGCGTTAGAAGTTATATTTCTTTGGCACACATATTAATACAATTTTAAAGCAAAAACGATACAAATATAAAAATATACATTATCAGGTTTCGCGATTGACGTCTTCATTATTACAAAGTTGATGTTAAGAATCGTATAATAATTACAAGATTTTACTAGCGGACAGCGGACATTTCCAAACTAATAACATTCTGTCAAACTCAGCTGATAGCAGTCAAACATCGACAATAACATTAAATGCAGAAATATGTAAACTCTTTTTGCCATTTCAATTACACAGCTAAAATCGTAATTCAATAAACAGTTCTAATTTTCAATTCAATAACCAATCATTCGTGAACTTTTTGATTGAGCTTCTTTATAATTATTGGTACTCGATTGAAGATGGTCGACAATACATTATTTATATTACTGGAACATAATTTCGAGTGAATAAATTTTTACAGTTACGCAACAACCATAAACAATGTATGAAATATACACATTTTACTCTCTTTGACTAACTTCTGGTGCACTGTATTTCATTTTTAAAACCTTAGACTGACGCCATACTAAGCGCATCTTCGACCGTTACGGAATACCATAGAACATATACTAATAATACGCTTATCAAACACACTACGTGGAAGATCGGGCGATCAAATTGCTTTGCCGAATTGACGCGACGGAAATACGCGGCGGATCATCCGCTTCGTGTGGCGCCGGCCTAAGAGTCTATTAAAAAAAATAACGATTTTTTGAATATTTTATATAGGTGTTACCCCATTAGTAGTATTGTATTGCGAACTAACTCTGTTATACCCTGTGTATGCATAACTAATATATACAGGGTTATTTGTAAAACATTAATAACCTCGCATGACTATATTCCTGCCTTGATTATGAGTCGAAAATGTTCAAGCTACTATGACCTAATATCAATAGTTAAGGAGATATGCGACATAAAAGTTTGCATTTTTTTTCAATATTCCTGACTTATTTTTTGTAAAACGTTGGACTATCATTACAGTAACTTATATTGACTATGAAAAATTCATTCTCTTTAATACAATTGGAATTTTTTCAGGGTTCTTATCATTTTATTTAACTTGTATTGAAACCAATGAATTTTTCGTAATCTATATGAGTTACTGTAATGATAGTTCAACGTTTTACAAAAAATAAGTCAGGAATATTGAAAAAAAAAATGCAAACTTTGATGTCGCATATCTCCTTAACTATTGATATTAGGTCATAATAACTTGAACATTTTCGACTCATAATCAAGGCAGGAATATATTCCTGCGAGGTTATTAATGTTTTACAAATAACCCTGTATATTAGAATATTCTAAAATGGTAAAAAAATTTAATTTACTGTTTAAATACTAGATAAAATATTAATCAGGTAAACGAATAAGCAGCTAGTTTGTTAAAACCTAATATCTTGCCTTTAAACCTAAAGCTATAATAAAATTATTTTCCTAAGTAGAATTTTGAAAACTGTGAATTTTGACAATTGGTTTAAATCATCGACCAAGAGACATGCGTCACTCACAGATAGCCGCACTTTTCCTCCTGGAAGCCGTCGCCGGGCATCGCCGCGAAGTAGGTGAAGAAGAAGGAGGTGGGCAGGACCCACAGCACCAGCAGGACGACGGTCGCGCACCGGCGCGTCAGCAGCGAGGCGTAGTGCAGCGGCCGGACGATGCCCACGTAGTGGTTGGCGGCCAGGAACAGCAGGTGGAGGACGGTCATGATCATTCCGCCGAGGCTGCCATCAACAACGAACATCGCATTAGTCAAAACAACGTGATCACTTAAGCCAGCTCATGCAGGCTGTAAGCCCTAATCACATTAATCCAGTGGTTCCCAAAGTTGACAGGACCGCGACCCGCCAAAAAAATATTTCAGTTATCGGGACCCGCCTCCTGTCTTACATATTCCCGTTACATATTGTAACTGTGCGAAAGACCGTTCAATCAAGAAAAACGTCCAAATATAATCGAAATTTTTCATTACGAAAAATATTAACATGTGATATTTTAATGGGAATAATGCATTTGTTGTCTATTTCTTGTCATAACAGCATTAGCGTCGACTTCAATTTTAGTTACTTTTAATCGCAGTGAATTCGATGCATTTTATAAAAAGCAATAAACTATATCGTAATAAGATGTGTGTAAATTTTGAACAAAATTGGCCCAATACTTTTTGAGATATGTTCTAAAGTTTGAAAAATGTAGTTTCGATTTATCGGCTACTCGCGCACTTTTGTGATTTATCGGCTACTCGTGCAATTTTGTGATTTATCGGCTACTCGTGCGCTTTTGCGATTTATCTGCTACTCGTGCACTTTTGCGATTTATCGGCTACCCGTGCTTTTTGCGATTTATCGGCTACTCGCACAGTTGTTCGATTTAACGGCTACTCGTGCACTTTTATGATTTACCGGCTACTCGTGCACTTTTGCGATTTATCAGCTACTCGTGCACTTTTGCGATTTAACGGCTACTCGTGCACTTTTATGATTTATCGGCTACTCGTGCACTTTTACGATATGCGATTCTCGGCTGCTCTTTCGGCTACACTTTCGCGAAATGCGTTAACGGCCACTCCTGCTATATTGGGAATGGGTATTTTTTTATGCGCGCCATAGGACCGTTTGTATCAACTTGGATCATAGTTGGTTTCGACAATTAATTCAGTTAAAAAAAAAAAAAAAGTTAATAATTTATAATAAGCCAACGGTGCATTTTATCAAAAAATCATGCGTTACATCGTAGATAATGATTTTAGAAAGATGTATGCAAAACTTTAACAAAATCGACATAAGAATTGTCCCTGAAGTTTCGAGAAAAACGCAACATAATAATTTAATTTGTTTGAAAATTCACTTACCACGCTAGCTTCAAAATTGCTATAACTCAGCCAATTTTTGGAATTTTTAAATGAGTGATGACTCAAATTATTCTTAAAACTTTTTAAACTAAGATAAAGAAAAAAAGATTTTTACTCCCTTTCTTTTAACTCGTAGCATCTGCTCGCTTGCTTGCTTGTCTGTCGATAAAACTTTGGATCGATTTTTAACCCTTTTCCCGTAATCCAATCGAGCTGAAACTTTGCAGACAGACTCGTGGCGTAAAAATGATCTAAAAAATTTTCGTTTAAAAAAATTAATAATTATACTATAATTTTTGGATTTTTCGGTTTTTTTTTACTCGCTTTCGTAGCGTCGCCAAACTCGAGCCCAACGCGTAGGTTAAGCGCCAAAGTATAATAAAAACTTGGTACTTATAGGTTAGTTTTTTGTTGGTTTAAAGGTGGGGTAACCTCTAGTCAAAGGAATGTACTGCTAAGAAAACCAGTGAATAAGGGGAAATTGGAAAATCTTTCATATCGGATTTATTTGCACACGCCTAACATGTGTATTGGGTGCAACGTGATTTAGCTGCGGTATCTATCCCGCCCGTAGAGTTAATTATATCTCGGTAGTCGAATATACGATGGATATATTTTCTTAACATATATTTCCCCATGTTCACGTGCCCCGTTCTTGACGATGTGATGCCGTAACTTAATAATAAAGATAGATTTGAAGTAACATTTGTAAGACATGTAGTACATTTGTAACATGAAGTAACATATTGAAGACATATTTTTTTTGGTGCTTTCGACCAAGGTATATGCAGTTACATCAATAATAGAAGACTAGCTGTAATACGTCGAAAATGACGCACTTTTACATGTCGGTTCCTAAAGAATAAGTATGCAAAATTTGTGTAAGACCTGTCAAACGGTGTACATTTATAAAGAAAATGTACTGTGGGGAATAAAAAAAAAATAAAAAAAATAATTGTTTTTTTTAAGTTACGGACGGTACTTTTTTATTTATTTTTTAATCAAACGCCCTAGTGGGCTTTTACAGTACGAAAAAATGAAAAGATTTTTTTATATCTAACATAAAACACATTTTACAGTAAATAATTAAAAAATAATAATATAAATAAAACATATTTAAGATGAATGAACAATATGAAATGTAACAATATAAATGTAACAATATAAATGTCACAATATAAATGTAACAATGTTAAATAATATAAAATAAATTAACAATAGAAATGAATAATATATATAAACGATGATTAGTACAAGCAAAATTAGTAATAGAGTAAAATAAAGACAATTAAACCATATACCAGATAAATAAGATAAGAAGATAAAATAAACCAAAAAAGAAATATAAAAGATAAAAAATAAAAACATATTTAAAAGGGAAATGAACAATAATTAGAACACTAAAAAAAAAGAATATATATATATATGTAACAAAAGTAACTTCTGGACTCCCTCGCGTTTTCTGTAGATGGTCTCCCTGAGAAGACCTAGGCCGACGTTTCGACACGGTAGCACGTGCCAAGGCTAAAAAGGCCTCAAAAGTTACGGACTAGCCGTACTTGTTCGCGGGTGACATGAAAGTCTCCCACCAAAAAGGCTGTCATACTTCGAGTTCAGTTCAGTGTAACTAAATCGTCGCCATGTTTCATGTATCAGTTGCGAGCGAAACTAACGCCATCTCTGATTTGAATTGTGAAGTTCAATTTATTTTTCTTCAAATTGTGCTGATACTGGCGCCCTCTGTGGTATCAAAACTCGCTTGACTATTTTCTGGAACTTTTTTCTTTTAATCTCTGCGATCTTCGTAATTTATCGGTAGGTATAGGTGCTGAGTCATGCAAAGTACTTTGTCTACTTGTGCTGGGTGATTCATGTATTACCGGTTGGATAACTAGAGAATCTAACTATTGGTCATGGTTGATCGAAGATCTACTCATTATCAAGGCAGGAATCCACCTGTAAAATTTTTGCCATTAGAATGACACGAGTCACTGCAGAACATCGAACGCAATCTTAGTATATACTCATTATTACGCAATCTTAGTTCTTATTATCATCTCGTTAGTTAATTAGTAACTGTTTTTTTATGAATATACGACGCTGTAAAGCCTAAAAACTGTAATTTGAATTTGGTATCAGTTCTTGTTTAGATAAATTTGCAATAAAATTAGCTGTAAATAACTCGGCTGTCGTGAGAACTTCACAGGGAAGCTGGCTCGTGGAGCTGACCAGGGTCTGGTTCCAATAAACGTCATGTTCAGGATTTGTTCAGTGCATGATTCCCGGCCCGAAGAGACGCCGCTTTCGGACAAGACGCGCTGAACGGCGGTCGAAGAATTCCAATATAATATAGTATATTGGAATATAATAAAGTTAATTGCATAATAATGTCTATAAATAAAAATATATACCTATATAAATAAATAAATAAATTAAGGAAAATAAAAAATATTCTTAAACAAAACTTTAACCCTTTTTACATTAAACAATATTCTACACTTATTTACACTTGGACTTATGACTCACTCAACCTATCACTAACATTGCACTTGATACTTTGTAGATACATAATTATTACCTTATGAAAACAAATATTATTGACGAATTCAAAAAATATTATAATTGTGTTCTATAACGCCACTCTGGGACAGGCGTAGCCAGGCGTAGTAGAGTGGCGTAATCCACAAATATAACAAAAAAAATTGTGTAATCTTATCTTATATTTTTATTTTTAAATTATTATTAAGTACCTATATATTGTAAACAAGGATTTTTTGAAATAAATAAATAAAAATAAACTAAATATAATATAATAAAGTAATACAATTATGAATGAATATGACCAGTAAGAACCTATCAGAGGAAGCAAGACCAGCGGTACATAACGGCGTTCTAGTGCCAACTCTGATGTATGATGTGAAGCCTGGAATTGACAAAAAAGTAATGAAAGTAGACTGAATGCGTTGGAAATGCGACCACTGTGTGGAAAATCTTCTGTCGGTAGAGTGAGGAATGAACATATTAGAAGTACATGTGATGCTGGCTGAGCGCGGTAGATAGAATAAAGAAAGGAGTTCTGAGAAATTTGGTCATGTAGAATGTATGAGCGAGAAAAGGATGGTTAAGGTAACAGGAATAGAGAGCGTGATCAGAATCTACAAGCATTGGAGGATGGCCCTGTTTAAAGCCTCAACAACCGCAGAGCATGCACGAGAAGATGTATGAATGTAGCCAAAGCAAAAGTAGTGTGCCAAGATGGAGGGATATGGCGTTCCATCCTTTCTACCTACCTCTGCGGGGAAACGGCGAGATGGTTAGTTAGTTACATTTTTAAAAATGATTTGAGCAGCTCAAACAATTGCAAAGCTTAACACAATGTTTCAACAATATTTTTACGTGTATGTCGTAAGAACACAATTCACAAAATACAAGAAACATGGCCCCTCTAAATTAATAGGAAACATGATTTAGAAGAAGGGATAGACACATAAAATCTAGAATTCAGTACATTCTAAAGTTTGAAATTGTTGCTTTTGCTTTTATACCCCACATATGTTCTTAATCAGTATTCTTACAATATCATATATAAATTAAAAAGGATATTGCTTAATATTCCACTTTAAAAATATAATGTTATCATTACCAGCTGCGAAATCTAAGTATGATTTGTCACGGGAAGGGCCATAGATGTCTCTAGCATAGTCCCTTCAGATACATGAATTGAAAGACCACAAATTTAGAAGTATATACAACTTTAAAAAATATTATATTGTGTGGATGTTCGTACGGTGGAATTGATGAACGTTGCATTGTGTAAAGTGATCCCTAAAGCCAGCTCATACAAGTCATAAGCCCTGGGCCACCTTGTAGTCTTCCATACAAGTTTCACATATAAATAGCTTCGTCTCTGAGACTTCTATTACCTAAATAAAAAATCGTACCTAATGCATTAGGAAATGTGTATTTTACGTAATATATGTGTGTAACATAAATATATATAAATAAATATTTTTTCCAAAATGACTTGGTTGAATTGGTGAACGGTGCCTTGTGTAAAGTGATCACTTAAGCCAGCTCGTACAGGTCAAAAGCCCTAGGCCATCCTGTAAAGATTCCAACACAAATTTCACATATAAAAATTCTCTCTGAGACTTCTGTAATTTACCATAATTAAAAATCATAATAGATTAAGAAATATGTATTTTACGTCTTACATTTGCGCAACATAAATATACAGGGTATACCAGAGCTAGCAGCAGAAACTTTGCCGGTAGATTCCTGTCCATTTTATAAGTCTGAAATGTTCAAGTAACCATAGCCTAATATCAATGGTTATGGAGATATGCAATATCAAAGTTTGCATTTTTTCCCCAATATTTCTTACTTATTTTTTGCAAAAAGTTGAACTATCATTACAGTAACTTATATCGATTAAGAAAAAATCATTCGCTTTAATATAATAATAATAACGAATAAAATGATAGAAACCTTGCAAAAATTGAAAAAAAGTTATTTTTTACAATTTTTTTTATCATTTTATTTAAGTTGTATCGAAGCAAATGTATTTTTAATAATCGATATAAGTTACTGTAATGATAGTTCAACTTTTTACAAAAAATAAGTCATAAATATTGAAAAAAAAAATGCAAACTCTGATACTGCATATATCCATAACTATTAAAATTAGGGCATGGTTGCTTAAACATTTTAAACTCACTACATAGTCGGGAATCTACCTGCCAAGTTTCTGCTGCTAGCTCTGGTACACCCTGTATATTCTTGTTAGTTATGTAAGTGAATATTTTTTCCAAAATGAAAGGAAGCTAAGGCTAATGTTGTATATCGAGAACTGTCGCGTGTGATTGAATCAGCGCTGGGGAAATCCTCGCGGAGCGTGTGATACACGGGGAACGCAGTTTCCAGAGATCACGCGCGAGTAAACAGTTAATGTCATAAAAAAGCAATAAATATGCGAGTTTTTTCAGACGCGGTAGTTTATATCTAGAAATGTAAGAAATTGATATTTCATTTCGCAGTTAAAAGGTTCTACGCAAGTACTGTTCTGCGTACAGCCAGGGTTTTCGAAAATACCCGCGCACTGAGAACTCTTTACAACTCCATGGTGCGAAGTAGGCTCGATAGTGGTTCGATGATTTGGGGGCAAATCTCGGTGTGTCAAAACATCTGATTTTCAAAACAAAATCAACTGATTTTAGAGACAAGGTCAAACTTTAAAATTGCGATTACCCCATATTGTGTTTTAGTATAGAAGTTTTTTTTTTGCAAATGAGATCAGTAAAATAGTTAAAAAAATTTACTTAAATCGAAGTTAATAATTCATAATAAGCAAACGATGCATTTTATCAAAAAAATCATACGTCACACCATAGATAATATTAATAGTAAGATGTGTGCAAATTTTGAACTAAATGAGTCAAATATTTTTGAAAATACCATCTCCAAAAGTCTGAAAACGAGGGCGATGAACAATGTTTTTTATTAGCAAAAGCTCCTATATCGGTCCTTCTCATTCGCCGCCTGTTCGGCATTTTTTTAATGCTAAAAGCAACCGTGCGATCCGTTGTTGTTAAAAAACAAGTGGGCCGAACGGCTACCATCCAAAATTTGTCTCCATTTTCCCGGCTATCATTTCTTAATTAAACACAGAGAAAAAGTCTGAAAAAGGGAGTTTCAAGAAAAACGTAAAAGGATAATGTAATTCGTTTAAAAATTCAACTACCTCTCCAGCTGCAAATTGCTATAACTCAGCCAATTTTTGGAATTTTTGAATGAGTGATGATAATTCAAAGTATTCTTAGAAGCTATAAAAAAAATATTTGAAAATTTCAAGATGCAACGTAGTAGGTAAATTTAGGTAGTACTGTAAAAATTGATAGGCTGACAATGTAAGCGTTGAGATTACTTAGCCATAATTGATTTAGCCTCATAAATTTGATAATCTAAGTTCAACTAGCCAACAGAATAAAGTTTCACCGTTTGATTTTTGATGCTAAATATTCAATGTCGGACAATTTTGCGTCGGTATAGCGCGGCGTTCTCGAGTTTTTTTGAAAAATATTGTATTGTTACCTATTGCAGAAGAAAAATGTTCGCAACAAAATTCACGTTTAAGCCAATGAAAACAAATTATTAAATATTTACACGATCGTTATTTCAATATTTCGTCTGGTGAGATTTGATGTTCCCGCACAGATTATCGCTCCGCCATGTATTTCAGCCGCTCTATTCCCTTGAGCATTTGTTTGAATCTTTTTCGCCCGTGGCGTAGTCAAGCAAAATAATGTCCAGTTTAAAACATTGCATTTTATTCATTCCACACGGCTAAAATAAAAATATTATTTTAGCTGTGTGGTGATCAAATTTTAATGGCTTTATTATAAACTAGCAGTATTAACTAGAATTCAGTTTGAGACTTTGTATCAGTGAAAAATCAATATAATCTAAACTACTCGTCCAAACAATGTATGCGAGGCAATTTTTATTTACATAGATTTTTTCTGAGGATAAGCAATTTTTTTTGATAAGAATTTAATATTACCTACTTAAATTACCCCCGACAGATTAAAATTAATTTTAAATATACAGGGTTATTTGTAAAACATTAATAACCTCGCAGGACTATATTCCTGCCTTGATTATGAGTCGAAAATGTTCAAGCTATTATGACCTATTATCAATAGTTATGGAGATATGCGACACCAAAGTTTGAATTTTTTTTTCAATATTTCTGACTCATTTTTTGTAAAACGTCATTACAGTAACTATTATTACAGTAACTCATATCAATTACGAAAAATTCATTTGTTTCAATACAAGTTAAGTAAAATGATAAAAACACTGAAAAAATTCCAATTGGAATTCTTTTGGAAGCCTTTTATTTTTTTATTTGACTTGTATTAAATGAATTTTTCATATTCGATATAAGTTACTGCAATTATAGTCCAACTTTGTACAAAAAATAAGTCAGAAATATTGAAAAAAAAATGCAAACTTTGATGTCGCATATCTCCTTAACTATTGATATTAGGTCATAATAGCTTGAACATTTTCGACTCATAATCAAGGCAGGAATATAGTCCTGCGAGGTTATTAATGTTTTACAAATAACCCTGTATATTTTATTTATATTTTATCAATTTGTGAATTAACTTTAACATATAGATATATGTCGCCGCGACCTTTTTTGTAGAATTTTTCGATTTCTACAACTTCTCTATAGAAACATTAATTTATCTCTTACTGTTAAGGCAGCGTTCGTGAGAAACGCATTCGCTCGAACGTTTTTCGTCGACGTTGTAAAAAAAGTCACCACGAAAAGTGGTACAAAAGGTCGCCACAAAAAGCCCTTTTATTTTAACGGGATAACATATAGCCTATAACCACCCTGAAAGTCCATTCTAAATATTGGTGAAAGAATTTTCGAAATCGGATGAGTAGTTTTGGGATTACCTCTACATCAAAACTTACAAACTCACAAACTTTACCTCTTTATATCACTATCATTGTATAGTGATATAAAGAGTTTTCTTCATAAATTGTTATTTAAAACAAATTGTCAATTGCACCTTTATAATTTATTCTCTTGTTGCTCAAATATTATATTTGTAATGTTAAGATGTTCTTTTTTGCATATTTTAGAACCGAAGCTTTCTTGTCTAAAACTTTACCTTGTTCATTATTTGTTGGATGTAGTTTTGTATAGGTCTTCCTTTCGGTTTTCTTCCCTCAATTGCATTTCTGAGTTATGCACTCTGTTTAAGAACTTATCCAATTAATGGGGGTAATAATCAAGAATTTATTCTCTGTCTCACTATAATAAAAAAGAATACATTTAAGTAGTAATTTATATTACATGTATTAGTAGCTTCATAAATTAATGTATTTTTTACCTCTTCAATGATAAAAGCAGCAAAATAAATTTGTGGTAACATTATTATTATTATTAAATAAAGAAAACTAACCCATTAAAACCAAGTTTTTATTATACTCCTATTCTCATTTACTAGTGTAAACATTTGGCGCTTAACCTACGCGTTGGTCTCGAGTCAAAGAGAGTAATAAAAAATTTCGAAAAATCCAAAATTATACTATAATTATTATTATTTTTAACGAAAATTTGTTAGATCATTTTAATCGTCGCCACGAGTCTGCTTGCAAAGTTTCAGCTCGATTGGATCACGGGAAAAGGGTTAAAAATCGATCCAATTTTTTTTCGTCAGACAAGCAAGCAAGGAAGACGCTACGAGTTAAAAGAAAGGGTGTAAAAAGAGAAAACACTTCGTTTGAAACCACCATTTATTGAATAGTCTTTTTTTGGGAAAAATGCTCCTTTCCTCAAGATAAAACGTATAATAAAATTAAAATTCGAAGTATAGACGATAGGCAGAGCGGATAGAACGCCATATTCTTCTATCTTGACACACCACTTTGGCTTCGGCTACATTCATACAACTTCCTATGCACGCTCAACAGTTATTGAGGTTTTTAACAGGGCCATCCTTTAATATCTATTGTGACAGGTCAACAATTATTCGATTATTTATAATGTTGCTATTAACACTTTCTCTGATTTTTTAAATTTCTGAATTATCTAACTGCATCATACGTTATTTGTATATAAAATTTCTAAATCCTCGTTAATACAAAATAATGGTTTGATCTTTGATATCAAAATAATGGTTAATGACTGATTTATTAGAATAACATTTATGATACATTTAAAAATAAATTAAATACTATGTTTTAAACCACTTTATCGCTATATATTTGTCAACTAGTTTAGGTTGGACTCAACCTTTTTCAGGACAATTATAATATAGACTGAGTATTATAATATGTATAATATTTATAATTACAATTATAATATAGCTCAGTCTATATTATAATTGTCCTGAAGAAGATTGAGTCCAACCGAAACTAGTTGACAAATGTATAGCGATAAAGTGGTTTAAAACATAGTATTTAATTTATTCTTAAATGTCTTATAATGTCAAGCCACAAAGTGTTTTCTTGCTTTGAAAAATTTATAACATTTATTTTGAATTACATATATTGAATTATTTTTTATATATGCAAATATATTGAATTTTTTATTTTGTAACAAAAAAACAATTGTGTTAAAGGAAAAAGGGGAAACGATTTTATCTGCTTTGCTTATCAAATGATAAAAGAACTCAAACTACCGCATAGCAATACATCGCGTACGATCAAAGAGGTTTATAATAATACGCATTATAATCTCTTTGGGTACGACAAATAGTGTACGAGAAAAATACAGGAGAGTGGGAGCGTATTTCTTCGCTCCCTAACTGCGTCGCACTACATCGCAGCCTTAATAATATTATACGCGATGCATGCTGAAATAAGGTTAATAAAATAAGGCTTCGGGTGATTTTAAAATATAGCCTGAGTCGAGCGCCTGGCGTCTCATTCTCAGCTGATTCCTACGCCTAAAATTCCCCGCTACGTTCACCTTAACTTCTCTCCGGTATTGTAAATGTTTCGTGTTTCATGTTATGTAAATTCCCTAAATTGGGCATTTACATAACATGAAACATAAATGTTCATAAATTGAAAATTAAAAAAAAAAAAATATATATCAACAGCATAAATGCAGTAAGTAATAAATAATACGAAAATAAAACTATGAAGAATACAATATACAGAGTTATTTGTAAAACATTAATAACCTCGCAGGACTATATTTCTGCCTTGATTATGAGTCGAAAATGTTCAAGCTATTATGACCTAATGTCAATAGTTATGGAGATATACGACATCAAAGTTTGCATTTTTTTCAATATTTCTGACTTATTTTTTGTAAAACGTTGGACTATCATTACAGTAACTCATATCAATTACGAAAAATTCATTCGTTTCAATACAAGTTAGATAAAATGATAAAAACCCTGGAAAAATTCCAATTGGAAGGTTTTCCAATAGGAATTTGACGTTTTTATTTGACTTGTATTAAAGGGAATAAATTTTTCATATTCGATATAAGTTACTGTAATGATAGTCCAACGTTTTACAAAAAACAAGCCGAAAATATTGAAAAAAAATGCAAACTTTGATGTCGCATATCTCCTTAACTACCGATGTTAGATCATTATAGCTTGAACATTTTCGACTCATAATCAAGGCAGGAATGTAGTTCAGCGAGGTTATTAATGTTTTACAAATAAGCTATAATTAATAAAATATAAGTATAATTGTATAAGTATAATTAATAAAAATGAACTCGGTTTTCACCACTTTTTATATTGAAAAATATCAACATGTTTCAGAGCCCATGGCCCCTTCGTTAGGGTACAATTGTTACTAACAAATTAAATTAAAAATCGAAGTTAAGACATGATGAATAAGAAAAATATGAAAAATTTATATATTTTTTTTTATTTATTCGAATTGAAGCTTACAGCGCATGAAGATGTTTTACAAAGAAAAAGTTTAAAGCATTTGAATAGTATCTGTTCCATACATCTATTAATCGCTTACAATAACATCTTGCGGTTGCTTGAACATTTCGCATCGAAAATATGTCAGGGGGAGGCGAAGGGGTATGAGAATAGGGGGGAAATGTTGCCTATGTTACCCGCCGGGTCCCAAAGCATAAGTGTGCAAAATTTGAATCGAATCGGACAAACGGTGTGGATTTGTATAGAGAACAGACAGACAGACATTGAGTTTAATAGGTATAGATCTTATCAATCTCAATGTGTGTATACATTAAAAGTGGATCATTTTTTTCACCCTTTTATAATATTTTCTTATCTTAAATCACATATCCTTTAATTCTTTAATACTGTCATCATGCCCATTCTAAAGAGCATTTATTTATTACTAGCTGATCGTACCCGGCGTTGCACGGGTTAAGGATTAAGTAAAAAATAAATTTGTGAGGGAAAACAAAGGGTCCGTTGTTTTCTAAAAAACAATGTTTCCATCTAATGTTAACATAAGTTATTGTAACATAACTGTAATACTTAGATATATGGTATCGCAGACTTTTTTGAAGATATTAATGTCCTCTACAAAAGTGTAGTACATTACTTTGCTCTATTGGCAATAATTTCCGCAGCGTACGCAATATAAGGTTTTTTTTCGTAATTTAATCACACGTTGGGTTACATTATCGAAATTTTCATACGGATCCCTAACATTTTTGAAAATATTCTATAGCCTATGTTCATCAGGGATAATGTAGGATTCTGAATGTGAAAGAATTTTTCAAATCGGTCCAGTAGTTTCGGAGCCTATTCAATTCAAACACACAATCAAATCTTTCCTCTTTATAATATTAGTATAGATTTAACAAAAACGCCTTCGGGACGTCGTTATTGACGTGTTCGGAAAACCTTATCGATGATCTCCGTATATAGTTGTAGCTCGATTGCCCTCTTGCAAAGCCTGTAATTAAAACGGTTATATTTTATGTTGAAGCTATATATCGGTCGTAACACGATCTAGTTGTAATATGAAATCACGGAAACCTAACATCACAACACAATCAGCTGTGAGCGCTAGGGTATCCCGTCAATATAAATGACGAACAGGTATAAAAAACTAACCCGAAAAAAACAAGTTTTTATTATACTCCCTTTCTCATTTACTATTTGAAACAGGTTTCGCGCCTACTCCACTCGTCGGGTTCGAGTCGGGCGACGCTCCGAAAGGGAGTAATAAAAACCGTAAAGTTTTGAAAAATCCAAAATTATACTACAATAATTAAAAAAAATTTGATGAAAATTTGTTGGATCATTCTTATCGTCGCCACGAGTCTGCCTGCAAGGTTTCAGCTCGATTGGATCACGGAAAAATGGTTAAAAATCGATCCAAAGTTTTTTCGGCAGACAGGCGATAAGCAGACGCTACGAGTTAAAAGAAAGGGATTAAAAATTTGCATAATAGCGTGTAGTTTTAGGATACATATTTTGTTTTTAATTTCAGTACTAATTTTAGATCTTTACCGGTCCTGAAATATTGAAATCCCAAGTACATATTACATACATTATTTTCAGCTTCTATATGCTTCATTAAATTTCATTACACTTGGAAAATTATTATTAAGTAATATAAAACAAACTAATATTGTAAACCCATAAAAAATAACGTACGTTTACATGTCGGCTCCTAAAGAATAAGTATTTATTAATAAAAAAAGTTAAGGATGTTACAGGCAGTTACGGACAGACAGACAACGAAATTATTATTTATTGGAATAATAATATAAGAATTTTGTCATGTGGGATTTTTGTCGTTGTATTTTTTATTTGGACCAAATTCCCGTAGATATTTTGTCGTTGGACGAAATGACCGTGGACCTTTTGTCGTTCTCAAAAAAGAAAAATAAAATCAAAAAGAATGAAAAAATGTTATGAACTTTACAGGAAGTTACGGACAGACAGACGACGAAATTATTCTTATCGGGGTAGGCGCTGACTATTCAAAAGCAGGCGTCTGAATTCTGGATTAAATTCTGTTCCCTATAAATCTGTCTCTATTTTATTTTATATAACTAAGTTTTTCACTTACAACGCACTCAGAAGCTAACGTAGCGCTTTACTGCCTGTGTGTGACAGGGACAGTCTTTGTAGACGTAGATTGTTATTTAGTTGCCTTTCTTTGAATTCTTCATCAGAGATGCGATTAAGGAAAATGGGGTGACGTCACTTGACACTCATGGCAATTACATCGACGTAATCTTCAACGGATTTTTTTTTTCCGTGGCTAGAATCCTCTTATGCGAGGATCGTAATTTTCTCTAGATTTAAAAATGTGGCTCCTTGTGTCAAATAACATTGATAGTAAAAGGTTTTCTGGGTTTGCAAATAATCCATTATTTTCTATAACAGCATCAATGATTGACCTTACATTTTCCGGTAAATATGTACCTTTAAAATCGTGTCACTATGAAAATATGTTCATGTCCATCTTTGAAGGACAATTGAATCATTATAAAAATCCTTTTTCTTTAGGAAGAAAACAAGAATTCTCAAGTTTTTTTTGAAGTATTGCTCTTAGCCACATATGGTGACATATCTAGTAACGATATTTTTGATCCATACTTATTACATTCATAGCATTTCTTCAATTTCTGGTAGATTTCCGATTACAGGTGGAAAAATTATAACGGGGTTATTCTCGAAACTAACGAGTGCTTTTTCGATAGGTCCAGAATATTCGTGAGGGCTTGAATGGATCCGTCTAACGTCGAGAAAATGCGTCTTAAGGGTAATTCGTTTGCGTGCAGCATACAGCCCATTACAAGACCACACAGACCATTTGGGTACCTAGGCAGACCATTACCAATATAATTACCATTATACCAATTATAATTACCAATATAATGGTCTGCCACCACCTGGAATAACACCACTATTATGAATTACCAATACAGTCTGGAATAGGTATCATCAAATGATTTCCTGAATATCCAAGTTATTTGTATCTATGAAATTTATTTTGGAATCAGATATGCACTGTATGTAATATCGAACCATGATGCGAACGCCCTATTAATTCTCAAGCACTACTTCTCTCGTACAAGGATGCAATTGCTTATGAGCTTACTCTTCGTCTTATTACCTATTAGTAAAAATGTTGTTATATGTATTGTATCGAAACTCCGTGTGGCCGTAAAAAATCCGGGATAAGTGCAGAATACGGTCCTGGGAGCTATTTTTAATTTTCATTTTCCATTATAAACGAGTGTTCTGATTACAAAAATGACATCCATACCCACAGACTCAAATATTAAACGAGCAATTTCAGATTAAACTTTCGCGATTTTCATTTGTGTCAAACGATCTATTTTTATTTTTAACGAGATTTTTACACGTACCTTTGGATAAGTATTTGAATCACGGATAAAGCGCGATCCACAAACTGCCTTGCCACCAAACCATAACACGACGAGGTAAAACTCTGGCGGGAGTGCGCTGGGGCACAAACCCGTAAAATTGTCTTGTATTTAAACAAATTTATCTGAATTAAATTTTGTTTTGTAACGAAATGCTACTGCCCCGGAACACCGATATTTTATATTGAACTCAAATCTAATCAAATATCGTTTCATGTTCGGCTGAAATTCCGCGCAATAATTGGACGTAGTTATGCGGAAAGCGACCAACCCACATAACGTTAAAAATGAGTTGTACCATATTTTTTTGTAAATTCAGTATTTTTCTAACCCACAACAATTAACTCATAAAATATCCAAGTGGTTTGACTGTTTTCTGGGGCTATAAATCATTGGCAAAAATTGGTATGGATGCATTATGCACCTTTTCAATTCTACCGTTACTACAACATGATAATTTTGTAGAAAACATCCAAGTGGGTTGAACGCCTTTTCTGCGCCTCGGATAGTACTGTTTGTAGAAAGATTCAGACATTTTGTAGAAAGAATCCAGCACGTATTACGCGTCATATCTTTGTAAATAAAAGTTTTTTCTTATAATTACATTAAAAAAACATGAAAATATCTTTACAATGAACCCTTTTCAAAAAAAAGTAATAATGAAATAAATATCGACGTTTTCAATTTTTGTAGATTGAAATTTTTAGAAGCCATTTTCTCAATTCCATGTTTTTTGGGTTGGTCACTTTCTGCATAACTGCGTCCAATTGTACATATTATTTTTATGAGTATTTCTCGGTAGTTAGTTATCTAAGCATTCAAATTCTAAAACTAAATGCAGATATTTCAAAAGAAAACATATTTTTGCTGTACCATGGCGTCTTTGTAAAATATAATGCAACGTTTAATTAATAATTTGGTTATATTTAAAAATTTTTTTAATGATAATTGATCAGACTTATCAAAAAAATTAAAAATAGGTAGGTATGTTGCACATTATAATACTTATGTACTATGTATGCATTATCTGCGTGTATGATATTATATTCACACCTTGTACCGAGTCTTGTGGTTGGAACACTCGACTTACTCACTCATACATGTCCTGACATACAACTCTCGCCTCATCCACATTCATACATCTTCGCATGCAAGCTCGACAGTTGTTGAGGCTTCTAACCGTCTTCCAGTATCTGGTTAACCTGGTCCACGGTGCCACGTCTTCCGCAGTCGCCCTCTCTTTCTGGCACCCTCAACACTTGCGTTATATATCTTTCTTGCGTTCATTCGCTCAGCATGTTCGAACCACCTGACCGACCCTTTTTTAATTCTATCAATTATGTTAACATCAGCTGTACATTCATTCCTAATATCTTCATTCTTTACTAATAACATCATAAATGGATTTGCCACACATACATCTTAAGGGATCTCATCTCCACTGCATTCAGTCTACTTTCGTTCCTCTTTTGCCAGCTCTAGGCTTCCACTTCACCAGAATTCCATTGTGTACCGCTAGTCTTGCCTTGGTAGACATATTTCTATTATAAATTATTGCATTCAAAGCACCGTTCACCCTATTCCCCGCAGTCACTCTTCTCTCGATATCTTTCCGAACCTTCCCTCTTCTATCGAACAGATTTCCCAAGTACACAAAATCATCTACTTGATCCAAACATTCATTGTCTACTAGTATTTCACACATTGTCTTGCTTTTCTCCTTCTCGAATACCATCACTTTTGACTTGTTTACATTCATAATAACACAATCATACATCCTGATTACTAGACTCTAAGTCTTGTTCGCTATTTTCCATTAATACTTCATCATCAGCGTACAGTAAATAGCATACAATCAAATCACTCCTTTCCTTTTTCGCTCCTACATTCATGCATTCCAGTTCTCTCATACAATTATCCATATCAAGTTGATCAGCCGTGGAGACATTACGCAACCCTGTTTGACACCTTTTGTAATATGCACCATGGTGTGAATGATCGATTGATTCTTACTCACGCAGTACTTCCCTCGTAAAGGGATGCAATTGCGTGTATAAGAACTGTTTGATACTCGAAATATCATTAATTTTATTAAAAAAACTTTCTTCGCCCGTTAACGGAAATAAAGTGCCAAGTATATTATTTAATAAAAAAGGCCTCCCATAAGGGTCAGTCTCAAGTAGAAAAATACTGTACTTATTTATGTACATTTATGTATTGTCAGCTTACATCTCGATTAGTTTCTTTGCAAGATTGTGTTTGTCAGGTTCCATCTCGATAAGTTTTTTTATGTAATGAATTTGTCAGGTTACATCCCGATTTTTTTTTTGCAAGATTGATTTGTTGTCTATTTGTCAGGTCCCATCTCGATTAGTTTCTTTGCAAGGTTGATTTCTAATGCATTTGTCAGGTCTCATCTCGATTACTTTTTTTTTCGAGGTTGATTTCTAATGTTTTTGTCAGGTCTCATCTCGATTACTTTTTTTTTTCGAGGTTGATTTCTAATGTTTTTGTCAGGTCTCATCTCGATTTCTTTATTGATTTTAGTTACGATTTCCCTAAGTACAATTTCATTAGGAATCTCTGTACAGATATCTGGATGCACAAAATATACTCCAATCAATATTCTCCACGTTAAAAATGTCGGTCGCCTTAAAAAATAAAACGCACAACTCGAGATTGACATAGATAGAAGTTTTAGTAGGTGTTCGAAAACTTGGAAATTAAAACTTTTCCATTTAGCTATTGTTGCATAAAAAATGTGGCGAAATAAATTAATCTGAAACATAACGAGGTCCGCTATTTACATTTCTGCGATGTAAAACTTTATAGAAACTATAGTTTTCACGATACCTTATAAAGATTTATTTTTCTAGTAAAGCGCTTTTGCTGTGAGAATTTGTTGTTCATTTTCTTAACCGGATTTTTTTTTAAAATAATTTAATTAAATTTTTATCGACAATTCTCGCACCTTCGATAATTGTTTTAAAGGTAGGATTTGAAAAACATTGTATAAAAGGTTGGCAGCTTTATATTGGCTGAAATACCAATAAATGTGACGCATAAACTCAAAACCGTCACTACCCATTTGCATGGTGTAACAGAATTGGTCCACAATACTTTACGGGTGGACTCCTGCCTTGATTATGAGTCGAGCAATAGTTGTGGAGATATGCAATATCAAAGTTTGCATTTTTCTTAAATATTTCTGATTTATTTTTTGCAAAACGTTAATCTATCACTACAGTAATTTATATCGATTGTAAAAAATTCATTCGTTTCAATACAAGGCATATAAAATGGTTAAAATCTTACAAAAAATTTATTCAATTACTGCAAGGTTTTTATCAAGTGGCACTTTTGTTTCCGAATAAGAAGCAACTTTCTGATGATGACTTTCCTCAAGATCAACACTACGATAGCACGATAGTACGATAGATACGACACTACGATACAATACATATCGAGGACCTTCAGCTAAAAGAGCGTAAGTGATTATTTCGAATTATACAGGAGAGTAAAAATATAGTTTTGTCAATCTGATTTTATAAATATTTATTTTATTATTAATTGATTTCCATATTTCTTTTTTACAAATGGCAGATAATAAAACTTACAACCACATTAGTTAAGGTTTTTTGTGACGTAAGCAATATTTGGTTTTTAAAATCACATAGGTACACCTTTCTGCCAGTCCCAAATTATGGGTCCGAAATTCACTTAATACCTATGTATATTTGTATGGTAATATATATTTTTAAATTTATTTTTATTTAATCGCACTCCAATTTACGAAATATAATATAACAGTATAGAAAAAAATTGCATCAAAAGCAAATGAAGCATTCGTATAGTAGCACGAATAACAAAATACTGAATATTTAATAACTAAATAGTAACCAATGATATCAGCTGCAAATGTAAATATATGAATTGTAAAATAAATCAATTTGATAGATCAAGTTTGGTAAATATTCATTTACGTAGTAATTTCCAGTCAATGCTTGATAAAGGATAGTCTCGTTGATGATCTAAATTCCAATACATTAAAAAAAAAATTCGACATTGACCGTCGGTTGAGCTTTTTATTATATTTATTGAATTTTAGATTCAGTGCCTGGATTATTTTTCACTTTTGTCTTTGATTTATCAATGCCTTTTATCATATGCATCGTATTGTTTCCCTTGTACGAGGGTTCGCGGCGTAGATTCTTTTTTGAATATTTGTTTTTTTTGTTAGCCAGCACTACATATCTACCTACTTTATTTTTTTCATTCTGTCCGGTTTCATTTCTGTTAAATGATTGAAAAATTTTTATAGTTTAAAATTTTGATCCACTTCATGAAATATCCGTGTAACGTTTATAATTATTAAATACGTAGGTAAACCGTGTTGATGGTGCAATTTGATTTACAATTTATTTAACCAGAATATCGTCATCTTCGATTGCCTCTGATGAATAAGAAGCAAAAAGAAATTATTACATTAATTTCTTAATGCATTGTAAAGTCACTCTCCGCCCGTAAATTTTCCAATTAAGTCAATTAATTAAAAAAAAAACTTTAACTCACTTTCTATGTTAGTTGCCACTGTTTCTTAAAATTCTGGGTAATTATTATTTATAAAAATATTGATTATTTTATTTGTATATGTCTACTTTTATATTAGTATTTCACCTACATGTTTCGGAAATATCTTTCCATCGTCAGGATGTAATATGTATGTCATATACATATATGCATATACATCAAGGTGTTATCTATACTAATATTATAAAGAGGAAAGATTTGATTGTGTGTTTGAATTGAATATGCTCCTAAACTACTGGACCGATTTGAAAAATTCTTTCACATTCAGAATCCTACATTATCCCTGATGAACATAGGCTATATAATATTTTCAAAAATGTTAGGGATCCGTATGAAAACTTCGATAATGTATCCAACGTGTGAAAAAATTACGAAAAAAAACCTTATATTGCGTACGCTGCGGAAATTATTGCCAATAGAGCAAAGTAATGTACTACAGTTTTATAGAGGACATTAATATCTACAAAAAGTCTGAGATACCATGTATCCAAGTATTACAGTTATGTTACAATAACTTATGTTAACATTTTTTTCCCTTTGACCCTTTGTTTTCCCTCACAAACTTATTTTTTTACTTAATCCTTAACCCGTGCAACGCCGGGTACGACCAGCTAGTATCATACATATAATACCTGACGATGGAAAGGTATTTCCGAAACTTGTAGGTGAAATACTAATATAAAAGTAGATAATATATACAAATAAAATAATCAATATTTTTAAAAATGTCAATCTACAATGTTACTCAATCAATTGAAAAAATAATTATTATTTAAAAACATCCCAATTCTGTTCAACTATTCTTAACAAAAGATGCGAACAGGGATTGCATGTTGCCTCAATATTCTTACTAGGTATTTTCAAAATAAGCTAGATGCTTCGATCATTTAAATTTCTGGAAAAGATATCTTGAGGATATTTTATGATGTATTTGAACTGGTACTGAAAAACAACTAATTTTTTTCTTAATTTCTTAAATAAGCTACATAAAGGATTAAATTATGAATGAAATAAAAAATAGGGCTGAACCACCGACCACCAGATTACACAGCAAGCGTCATGGCCACTACACCAGCAAGCTACTTTTCTGAAGAGATCTGATATTTTTAAAGTTGTCTAGCACTTGAAAATGCCATCACTCGATTTTCAAATTCCTTAAGTTACAAGAAAAGCTTATGGAAAAATTTCCTTGGAGATTCATAGTGAATTTCTAGGGGAAGATTTTCTTACTCTCATCTTCGGCATCTGGATGTTCGCATTCCTCCAAAGGGGAGGTTTGAACGCATTCCGTTTAAAAAATATATGTTCGCCTTTGCGAACATTTCGTAGCGCTCATCGAAAAGTATTACACCACCCATCCTAGGAGAATAAGATTTAAAGAAATTCGGCATATTTTTACACGCAGATTATTTTTTTTGTTATTGGCACTTATTGAGGTACAATATTAATCCATTTTTTTTCTTCAAAAATTATTTTGTGGTGACATCTATATAAATAAAAATGTAAATATTCGTTTGTACAAAATCGCTAATCTCTGATAGTTCTTCAGCGATTGCTTTGAAATTTTGGCACAACGTTGCATTCGAATACGAGGGTGTTTTTTATATTTTATATACCTACTATTTATTAATATAAATAAAAATATAAATGTTCGATTGTCCAATATTCAATTTCCTAAAGTTCTTCAACTATTGCTTTGAAATTTTGACACAACGTTCCAGTCGAATTCGCACAAACTATTTGAAAAAAAAACTCGCCGGTACCTACCCTTTCAGGACCTTTAGGACCCGGCGGGTAACGTAGGCGACATTTTCCCATCCCCTTTTACCCCTTACCCTCCGCCAGAAATATTTTCAGTGCAAATCTGTTCCGTTCGACCGATCGGACTCAAAATTTGGAAACTTATTCTTTAGGACCCGGCGAGTAACATGGGCGATATTTCCCCTTCCCACTCTAACCCATTCCCTCCTCCAGATATATTTTCTGTACAAATCTACATCGCTTTATCGATTGGACCCACATTTTGCATACATGTATCCGACGAAAAAATAGACCATATTTCTTCCCTAGACATTTTATCAATCCCAGCCTTGATTAATTGAAAACATTGTTTTAATTAGAGACTTTTAAGGCTGGTCGCATTTTAGATACGAATTATCATACCACGTATCGTACGATTATTCTCGTACGTATTGAGCGCGCACATTGATTGCTTTTTGCGTTGGTCACGATTTTCCCATTTCTCCAATAACGTTTGTGCCAAATGAATAATCTGTATCCTCTGGAAAACTCTTTTTTTGACTCGTAGGCTGCTACGGCGTCGTCGTCATCGTAGAACCGAATGGATGAACGATATATATACTAGAAGGGATGAATTTGGTGAATTCCATCATATTATGGCAGATTTAAATAATGATAAATTTCATGATTATCTGCGTATAAACAAATAAACATTTGAATACATTTTAAATGCTGTGCGGATTGATCTGACCAAATTCAGTAATTTTCGCAAGACTATATCACCCGAGGAACGATTGGTTGTAACTTTAAGGTAAAGAAGTGAATAAATTTTTTATTTTTAATATTTTTAATAAAAAAAACAATATATTCAGAGATTTTCCGGCATGAGCTGCGCCGATGCTCACGCAGGTGCTCACGCAGGTGATAGGTTGAGTCACTTTGGTCACACAAACGTTTGTGGCCATGTACCAAATTCTCGAATTTTTCGATATCCATCTTACGAAATCGCAAAAATTTCCGAACAATTCCGGATGGTGTCGGATGTCGTATCTGTACGTACGTACACGCACTACTAAATCGTGTACAGTGTGCGATGTTCAATACTACTTCAAAGATCAGCAATGTACTTGCGTATTCGTACATGTGTACGTACTACTCAATTTCGTACGAAAACGCATCCAGTGTGCTGCCACGGCCGCGTAATCCTTAATCCATGCAACGCCTGGTACGAACAGTAAAAAAAAGTAACTCATAAAAACCAAGTTTTTATTACACTCCATTTCTTTGAAAAATATAACAACAATTAAAGACGAATTAAAACATATAACATACACTAAACTTACAGTTATTTAATATATTTCTAAAATGTCAGCTCTTTTGAGCTTTGATAAGACACTTCATGCTTTGAAGATTAAATTCTAAAAACATTTGTTAGTCAATTTAGATTTTCTACATTCATAGTGAAGTACCTTTTATGCATACCGACGGAGTAATTCAAATTTAGAAAATATTCCGCGACGTTATCGAACCGCCGTAATCAAACTTTTCTAATGATTCCAATTTGAAAAAACCAATAAAATTTCTAAAAATCTGAAATTATACTATAATTATTAATTTTTTTTAACGAAAATTTGATAGGTCTTCTTGATCGTCGCCACGAGTCTACTTGGCAAGTTTCAGCTCGATTGGATCACGGGAAAAGGGTCAAAAATCGATCCAAAGTTTTTGTTGACGGCAAGCAAGCAGACGCCACGAGTTAATATTAAAAATGACAATCACAATGTAGCATATCCAATTTGGAAATATAATGTTTTTTGTAAAATTTAAAACGATTTAACGAATGGTTTATTGGAAAAAATCAGTATGCTATTTTATACCTAGATATTCCTTTTCTAAATAAGTAAATGATAATTATGTATAACACAATTATATAATAAATGTTATTGTGTTTTTTGTAAATAAATTGTAAATGTAAATAAAAAAAATAAAATCGTTTCTGTCTCCCATAAACGTGCAGAGGGGAATGTTGCACGTTTGTCACGGGGGAGGAGCTCCACGGGAATAGACATGGCGAGGCTATATTTTTTTCAAATATTTTTCAATAAATAAAAATTTAATATGTACCTTAATTAATTGCCTCCTTGTAAAAAATAATCCAATTTCTACCTTAATTTTACTGTCCCATGGTGTATGTACAAATGAATATTATATGGAAATTTCTCCGATCGGATTCACTTCAGAAAATCGAGTACTATTTGCACTGCATTTGTGTGATGAAGATACAGAATATAAATGATTTGTATTGTGTTTAATCATCAAAGATACAAGATGCGAACAGTATTAGCCGCCTACGAGAAGAACCAGCTTACGGAGAAGCACCGTCATAATAGATTACACTGTTATTTACCAATCGCTTCCAACGTTTATATATAATTTTGCATAGCAAATCCAGAACCCGTGTATTATTTTATTTGCTCTATTGCTAATGGAATAAAATAGTTCACCGGTTTGTAGACATTAATAATATTTACTTTCGATATTACAGTTGGATAAATTATAAAATGATTATTGTAAAAAATTGTAAAAAAAAACTAATTTTACAAGCAAATTAAATTTTATATGTCGGTAACCAGGTTCTTTTTGCAATCATTATTAATTTTGTTAATTATAAAATATATTTATTCAAGAGATTTGAGTATCGGTATCGAATACAGAACATAAATGATACTAAAAAATCATTTTGATGTGAGTATGTCCGGTACCCAGTATGATATGATGCAAAGTGATTAATCTGTCATCCTAGCTACTACCCTAGTAGACTGTGGCGGCAAGCCAGTGTAGATAAAGATTTTTATAATTTGCTATTTTTATGACTTACATCCTTGGGATTAGCGATAAGGGCCGGTTGTTTGATCAGGAGTCAGAGTTAAGGAAAAACATGGACTTTTGCATTTTCCACCAATCAAAGAGCCCGTCTTCGTAAAAGTTTATGCTTTTTGCTTAACTATTGCCACTATCAATTTACAAACAACCGGCACTAATAAATTTTGATTTGATTAATTGAACTCGACAATTAATAAAATTAAAATCTCAACTCCGCCATGGCCGGTCCCAAGCTCGGATGAGAAAGGAGGGTCACTAGGTTAGGATGGCCCCCTGCCTGGGGTAAACAAATATGCGTCCATTGTCTAGAAAACTCAGCCTCGGAACACAGACGGATCTGGAATACGAATACTCGTATTCGTCGCATCACTACTTATTTTGGTTAATTTTTTCCGAAATTAATAAACGTTCGTATTTATTTCTCTAAAATCTCGCTGTCAAATTCAAGCTGATTTCTCAATTTATCTCTAGATCAATTCAGATTAAACTCTTCTAAATCTCTTAGAGACGTATCTCATCGCATCTCATTCCTGAGACACGGACCTATGGTTTATATTTAGTACCTACCGACGTTATCAGCTTCTTTTCTCGGTCATACGATAATAAATTTGGATATGTATTGGTTACCCATGCAAGCATTTGAACAACCGAATAATGTCAACATGGTTTGAAAAGTTACATCGAATCTGACGAATATATATTGAAAATTACTCGGACATCTATGCAACTTTTGCAGACTCCGGATAAAATGATCTCTCTACCTAATATGCCCCTTCCCTGGGGTGGACTTGTTTATTTGTATTATGCTTATATATGCTTGTTTATTTGTATTAATAATTCACAGCTTATATTATAAACTTCATTTGCAATTTACAACTCTCAAATCGTTTATTTAAATATTCCTTTGTTCGTGTCATAATTCAAACTCGATTACAAAAATAATTCCTCACAGCTGTAATGCAATTAGGTATCTGCTTTGAGTACTCCGTACTAATATTATTGCGTAACCAGCAATATTATACAATGAATAAAAATGTACACGCTCTTTTAAAATGCAAGCGCAGTAGGTACAGAAATTTATTTAAACGGTTTGAAATAAACTTTTACAATATACTATACATTAATTATGTTTACTCCGTATAGTTGTAATTTCATAATAATATTTAGGAGTTGGACAATATTGAGAAATAAAATTATGCCTGCGAGAAAGAAAGCTGGATGATATTAAGTCGAAACAAATTATTAATTCAATGTTGGTCTAACAATCCAATTTTTTTTACGTGTTTTATTTAAAATTCTTTACAGTCAAACAAGGTATTTTGTCTCTCGGTAAATTTCATCACTCTTTTTTTCTTATTTAATAATTGCAAAATATGGAACAAACATGACGTCCGGCCTTATTTTTTATTTTTCGGAGTGACTCGCCTCTTGACAATGTCCTCCCGTGTCTCTGGCGGGCCAAATTTTGGAGTCCTGACATTAAATATCTTGGTCACATTATATGTGATAACTTATGTGACATTAAAGATATCTAAAGACAGAAAAGACCTATTAGTGCAAGGACCAACTGGTAGCTAGGAAGTTTTCTAGATGCAGTAGCGAAGTGAAAAGATACATTTTCGTTACTATTGCATGAATCTGTACACTAGTGAACTGTGGTGAACCGCTGTACTATAACTATACTGGCGTTGCAGTGCATCTCAAATGTTTGCAGAGCACAGGGTCCATGGCTTTACTGCTCTCCAAAGATTGGAGATAGCTAGTACAAGAATGAAGATGTGGGGGTCTAGCAACTCCATTATTCTAGCGGCTGCTATATGGTTTGACAGTGACTTATTTCAATGGTGTTCAGTTCTTTTACAATTTTACTCGTATGTTTTTTTTATTTTTACTTGTATGTGTGTATGTATGGCAAGGTGAGGACCTATTCTCATACTAGCTGAAATAAAGACATGATTATTATTATTTTTATTATTATTTTACTGTTCAATTACATTTCATAGCTCCATAGCTCAGGACGAAAGTGTGACATTGCGAGATTCAACAAATATAAATATAAATATAAACAAATTCATTTAATTATTCTGGGTGGTTTTTGATACCACCCATTTTGTATCTTCTTCTTCATCTTCTTCCCCTTGTCCTAGTAGGATCGGGGGCCCAAAGACTCGACAAGGTGCTTCCATGATCCTGTGTCTTGCACTGTTTTTTATTAAGTAGCGCGCAAGGTTAAGTAGAAAATTTAAGTAAACAAAATGCGTCTTATTTTCCGAAAAATATTTTCTCTTGTGCAGTAGTTAACGGATTTCCCTTTCCAAAAAATCTATCTTTAATCATTTTCATTTTTTGAGCTTTGAATGTGTCAACATTTATCAAGCATCGTTTTTATTAATTGCGAAGTCCCGCGTACGTTTGTTTCATGTAGGTGTATCACGTGTCAGTTTATTATTTTTGCGTGAAATAAAAATGAATTTTTCTGTTTACAAATAATTTTTATATTTGAAAAACTAGTTATTCACAATACTCCACTTCGGTTAGCGTCGAAATAAATGTAGAAATGTCGAAATAAAAAATAAAAATATTGGCGTAGAAATAAAAGGTTGACATTTTTCACTAACTGGCTAGGAATTCCGATGCACGAATGGAGAGTGAACCAAAATTGTACATTGACACAAAAATATTGATTATATTATTTGTTTATATCTACTTCTTTTATATGAGTAATTCCACCAACATGTTTCAGAAAAACCTTTCCATCGTCAGCGTGTTGTATAAATCACCATGTTGTCAAAATATCGGAATGAAATATCTTTTATTTCTTGTTTTTTTTTAAGTTCCAGTACTCTACGTATGGAAATGGAGTCTGAAACCGGCAAAAAAACAGTAAACAAAAACTTGTTCATTCTTATTCTTGTTTGTTCATTGAATATTCTCCAGCATCCATATATTAAATTCAAAAAAATATAAAATTCAAAAGTATATATATATATATACTTTTGAATTTTTATTTTTATATATTAATTATGGTGTTTTTATTTTAAAAAACTAACTTTTATTAAGTGAGTGAAGCCTCAAAATACGGAAATAAATAGAATATACTGTTTAAAATCATCTCTTTATATAAATAAAAAGCATTTTAAAATCAAGAAAAAAAGTAAAAATTTCTTGCTTTAAAACATTATAACTTTATCAATATTGAACATTTCTTAATTTCCTTAGTACGGATTTTAGATAATGAAGTATACTTTATGCATATAAAAAAACATATTATGCATACATATAAATATTCATTAAAAATTAGCGCCGCCTAGGATACTAAAAACAATTTTTTGGCCGCGGCCTGTCGATTAAGGCTTATATTTTCTTAATTATTGTAAATAATGTCCAGTTTATTACTTTTATAAAATAATAAAGGTTCTATCTAAGATATTGCCCTAGAAAATTGCAGTCTAACATATATATTACGATATAAATGAATTATAAAAACCCACATTTTCGTAAAAAAAACGCCGAAATATGCATTTCCAGTGAATGTGCCGCCTTAAGGATATTTTTTAAATTGCTCTCAATTTTACAAAAAAAAAGTTTTTTTCCTAATCGGATATGCTACATTTTAGATATTTCATTTCTCAATAAGTATATGATATTTTTTTTTGTCTCAAACAAACTTACACCGGGGAGAATTGCATTTCAGTCACGGAAGAGGAGTTCTTCGGAAATAGACATAAAGTGGTCATTGTATGTATTTTTCATTTTTTTTTTAATATTATAATAGTTAAAATGTACCTCAATAAATTTAAATAAAAAAATAATAAAAATAAACTAAATTTTATCCTGCCAGGGTGGTGGAGCCCCGTAAGAATAGAAATGAGCTATATAGGCAAAAAATACATAAAATTAAAATTTTGTATAAGAAGGCAGAGTAGTTGATACAATTGAATAATCATGTTGAAATCATAATGAAGTCCGCATCTATCGGAGGACGGACATTCGCTGGACAAATGCAGTCATCCATTGATATTGACGGGAATCAAGACCCCGAGAGGCCGTCTTAAAACCCGCTGCGCTGACAAAAATTGCATAGTTTGCTGGAATACATGACAGCGAATAATAGCGGACAAAGCATACATAGTGTGAGATTTCATTCACTCAGGCCTTCGTCCCAGAATAAAAAAATCTGGTTGTAACAAAAATAATAAAAAAATATATTAAAAAAATAAAAAACTTTATACGAAACCACTATTTATTAAATTGTCAACATGTTTCGGGGCCAATCGTCCCTTCATCAGGATACAATGTAGTTAAAAAAATTGTAGTTAAAAATTAAAATTTAAAGTATAGACTTTAATAAACACAAAAAATAAATATATAGAAGTTGAATAACTAATGTAAAAATAAATTTAAAAAATTATTTTTGCAAAAAGGATTTGGGTTTTATAATATCAAAATTTCTGTTAACACTTTTTCCAATGTTTAACTTATCGATCTGTAACCCTATGTTATTTGTACGTATGATTTCTTGTCAATCAAAATAATAGTTTGTTTCCAAAGGATGATTAGAGAACTCAGTATGTTTGCAATATTGTATATACATACTAATGTTGCTATTTAAATACCTTAACTGCTCCTTAATTCTAATATCAAAATTTACACAAGTTTTACCTAGATATTATAAAAAAAGATTGCAATCATTACTAATTGATTTATTAACCTCCATTTTAAAATTATATCATGTTTATCTTTGTTATTTAATATACTAGCGGTACACCCGTAAAAATCACGGGAAATAATAATTGCAGAATTTTGAAACTGAAAGTTCATGAATACGAATCCATTGTTTATTTTATGTATTTTATGTGTATTTTAATTAAAAAGTAATTTTGTGAGGCGACCCTTGCGTGCTGAGCCGTGCGGTGATTACGTGTCACACTCTAATTATTAAAAGTTGCAATTCCAGCATACTACGGACATTAGCGACAAACAGGTAAGAAAATTATCATGTATAGATAATTGTTTAATTTATGAGTAGTAGAAAAAAATTTGTTATGCACTTTTTTTTTTATAAATAATCTAATTCTTTTTGCAAATAGTTACACTTTAAATGTATTTCTTAGAATACGTTTGGTAAGGCGACATAATAAACAAATGTATAACACTTCTCAAGATACCTGCGACACGAAGATCCTGACAGGACAATTTTGTTGGAGCGGATAATTAATATACAGGTCAGTGATCATTTGTGGCTTGGTTTGGTTTACTCATGTATGTTCTTCAGAGAGAGAAAACGTAATTTGACATTTTTTTGCAGTATCATATTGAGAGGTATTACTATAGTCGAATATTAAATTCACCCGTGCGGATGGCTATGTACACGCCGTCCGCCTACAAACATATAGCGTTGTATCCTGATGACGGGACCATTGTCCCGAAACGTGTTGATAATTCAATTATTAGTGGTTTTATATAAAGCGTTTTATTTTTATCAATGTAAATATAATGCTAGAACAAAGTTATTTCATTGTTACCGAAGAAGTAAAACCAGAAATACGCTCACCGCAATCCTTCGAGTACCAGCAACGGGCAGTTGGACGTGTGGATGTTGGGTTCGATGACAGGCAGCCAGCTGTTGATGAAGAGGCCGAGGCCGATGCACAGGGCGGAGTAGGCGTCGGCGCCGGCCAGGCTCAGGCTGATCTGGAGGGTCGGGGACATGGGCCGCCGGATCCAGAAGTAGGAGGCCAGTATCTTGACGTTCACGATCGTGGAGCCGACGCAGAACAGCACCAGAATCGGCACCACGTACGTGTAGAGCATCAGGGTGACGTGGTCGCCCCCCATCGGCGCTTCGGTAGCGGTTATTGTGGTGTTCATTGTGGTGTAGTAGTCGGTGGTGTTGGGGAACACGGTCGTTGAAAGCTCGGTCATCTCTGTCGTATCCGTTCCGCTTTGGAAGCTCATTTTCGCGTTTCTGCAACAAAGAATATGTTATTAATTTATTTATTTATTAAGGAATCTTAACAGTTTTTTAAACATACAACGGAGCTTTTGATTCTCTCTCTTTTTTTAAAATTTTTTATTTTTTATTTATTTATTTTTAGTGAAATTTAAAATAAATTAAATTTTAATAAATATTTTTATTAAGTTCTACGGGTTAAGTATTTTTATGTGTTACAGCTGTTTCGGCTTGTAAGGCCATTATCAAACAGTCACTCGGTCAAACGGTTTTAAAAAATTTCACAGAACTTTGTTCTGAAAAATTACAACTTCACAAATATGAATGTGTTCTTGAATATATAGATATTTTTAAGTTAATTATTTTGAATTCATTAATGAATAGTAGTAAGCAACAAACAAAAAAAATATATATATATATCATTTTTGAGGTTATTTTAGGACGCAGCGAAATGCGCGCGCATCGTGCAACGAAATATTTTCAAACCATAAAGTCACGACTCACCAATCAAAAGCAAAGATAGCGAGTTTTCCGAGAGAGGTTTCGACCAATAGATTTTTTTATAAATGCTTTCAGGTCGTTTGAAAGTGCTGTTATGAAAATTGCATATGCTCCGGGCGCTGTTGACGCTGTTTAGAAAATAAACATTTTTAATCTCTGGGAATATATGTGTATAAAAGCAAAGGCAGCCTCTAAACGGAGGTCGAGATTTTATAGGAAAATTAGCCTACACATTTATAGGAAACATGATTATGGAAGAGATAGATATATACAATTTAGAATTCAGTACATTTTAAATTAGTAATTGGTCATTGCTTTTATTCCTCACATTTAATGATGTATTTTTCATAATCCGATTGTGATCAAATTTATAACGTGTTATGGTGATTTAATTGAGTAGCTTGTTGGTGTATCGATCATGACGCTCGCCATGATTACTACATCAACAAGATCGCTCGAGCCCCATTAAGCTTAGTTTAAAAATAGTAACATATAATAATATATATATATATTTAGGATAGTATATAATATTAGTAAGATAGATATATAATATGTAGATATAAGGAGAAGATATATATATATATATATACACACATTAGTTATACATATATGCGTCATCAAAGCTAGCATATCTTTTCAATATTCCTGGCTTATTTTTTGTAAAACGTTATAATATCATTACAGTAACTTATACTGAATATGAAAAATTCATTCCCTTTAATACAAGTTAAATAAAAAAATAAAAACCTTCGAATTCCAATTGGAATTTTTTCAGGGTTTTTATCATTTTATTTAATTTGTATTGAAACCAATGAAATTTTCTTAATCGATATGAGTTACTGTAATGATACTTCAACGTTTTACAAAAAATAAGTCAGAAATATTGAAAAAAAATGCAAATTTTGATGTCACATATCTCCATAACTATTTATATTAGGTCATGATAGCTTGAACATTTTCGATTCATAATCAAGGCAGGAATATAGTCCTAGGAGCTTATTAATGTTTTCCAAATAACCCTGTATAGTAACATATACGCGACACGTATTCCGTGTCCTTTATTTAAAAAATTGTGCTTAATGTCTCATATTCTCGTTTTTATACAAGCAAGATTTTTTATCCGTTATAGGAGAACTGTCATTGAACCACAGAGTGTAGAGTATAGATTGGTGGTCTGAGGTTAGAACATAGCTGGAACAACACAGCACGTGGTTCTTTATGTATCCCAAAGAAGTATAACTTCTAATGAGCCAACGTAAGTACACACATAATTTTTTTTTCTGCTTTCAAATCTGTTTGATATGTCGGTTAACGAGACGAGATCTTGTAATTTTTTCTAGCGATTTTTCCAACTGTTTCATTTATTAATGTGTAACATCTTTCCTCTCGCTTTCCTGCAATCTGTGGCAGTGATTTCGTGAAAAAGAACGGAAATGCGTAACAGGAAATAAGACGCCGGGGAAGCGCGCGCAATTTCATTTGACCAATGAGCGCGCGCGATGGAGAAAAAATCGTTTATAAACAAATCAAGGTCCAGCAAGTGCCAACACAGCGAAGACGCACACATCCAAAATTCAATGGTTCTGATTTTGTATATATGTTGCGCGTCTGATGTCAAGCGCGTGGATGTTGTATCTTTGATATATTTTGGCTTTTACCTTAGAAACTATCCGATAAATACTTTTTTTTACATTAATGTAAACAATAACTACCTTTAATGATTTAAATTCTCAAATTTTATGCGATTTATGTGATTATTTTTAAATATTTATTCAATGTTTTCATACAATATGTATAGCGGCGTATTACCGCTATCTATGAAAAAAAAAAAAAAGTATAATTGACCAAACACATTTGTAAATAAAAATGCGTATGTAGATATGCGGTAAGTACCTAGTCCGGCGAAATTCAATAATAAATAAATGCACATACATTTTCTTTACTTGTATTTACTAATATATAGGTACTAGGTTTTTTAAATTTTGATGTTATTTCTGTTGGTGCTCAATCGATATGTTTAATTGTGAGATGTCAAATGTTACACGTCATATGCGACTACTGTAAGGCTCGCTCGTTTTTTATCCGAGAATCGAATTGCCGTAATCCTTTCAACCAAACCCTTTTGTTATTTTAGAGGCTTTATGGATTTTACACTGCTAAAATTAGTTAAGGGATGATAACCACGGATCAAAAAATACATTGAAATTTTTTTTACGTTACTATTTGCGGCGTGCATTGATTAGTATTTTTCATTAACAGAAAATTTTACCACGTTTATATTAGCTTCATCTGTTTGTCTGGACGGAATCTTATAATCGATTTTTTACCCGTTTCCCAAAGTCTAAATGCTGAAGTTTTGCACACAGACGTATTCTCATCGACAATACACGAAAAAATTAATCCATCATTATTTATTAATTAAAGTTTTGAATAATGGAATAGATGGCGTTTATTTCCTACCGGAATGATTTTGTACTCTGGATAATACTAATACTAACATTTATATAGATATTAGTCAATGAGCTCACCAACAGACGGTGCTTGTTTCCTACCGTAGTGATTTTGTACGCTTGGTAATACTAACACTAAAATTTATATGGGAAATTAGTTAGCGAGCTCACCAAAAGATGGCGCTAGTTTCCTAGCGAAGTGATTTTATACCCTGCATAATATTAAGATTTAAAATTAAAAAATTATATTACATGAAAAAAAACTTTTTTAACCCTGGCTTATGTTAAAATGCTCTCAAAAGTAAAAATAAATTTCGGAGAGAATTTTTTGCTTCACTTCAAATAAAAGTGTGGGCGCTTTGCCTCCATCAACAACAGAACTATGCAATCTATATCAATATTTTATTTTGAGAGTGAAGCAAAATTTTTTGTCCGAAAGTGTAAGCGAGGTTAAAAAAATAAATATTTATTCATATAATTATTTTTATTTTCTGGCACTTGTGACTTATTTACTTCAGGTACTCAATTTTTGACAGTTTCGTAAAAAATGTCGTCAAGGATTTGGACGAGTGGAAATTGGAAATTATTTTTAATAGCATCAAAACTGTTTCGTTGTATGACTGTAAATATTATTTTCATATATTGTACATTATTATTAAAACGACAATATACAGGGTTATTTGGAAAACATTAATAACCTCGTAGGACTATACTCCTGCCTTGATTATGAGCCGAAAATGTTAAAGCTATTATGACCTAATATCAATAGTTAAGGAGGTATGCGACATCAAAGTTCATCAAGCGCCCTTGAGGTGAGTATTTCGCGAAAACGGCGCTATACAAATTATCCAATTATTATTATTATTATGATAGCTTGAACATTTTCGACTCATAATCAAGGCAGGAGTACAGTCCTGCGAGGTTATTAATGTTTTGCAAATAACCCTGTATATTGAATAATGGCGGTAGCTTTGGCATTTGTGTAGAGTAACATTTATAATTTGTTACTGGCGTCCAGTGTGACTTCCCCGTTTTCTCGAATATCAAATCCATTGAGCGCATCCTTGGGTATTGGGTGCGCCATTCAGGACTCCATCGCCCGTCGGGTCTTCCAATTTCATGTTTTCGCTAATAAATTCGTCATCGGATGCACCAATTTTCCACGGCATTTCTCCGGTTTCCCTCTGTATTAATTCTTGTAAAACGGCAAAATGATTTCTGGGTCAACTTTTTGATAAAATGATCACGTTACGGCCGATAACTAATAAAATCATCGAAATGCGAATGGCGTTTCATATTTTACTGCATCGTCAAAAATTATGTAAACCGGAAAAGTGTAAATCTCGAGTAATAAATCTTGTGTATTGGGTTATACTATGTATACAAAGCCCCGCTGATTTAAAACACGTGTGGGCCTCGTTAGGTTTTTCCTTTCAAACTTGAAATATTTCCTTACAAATCGTATTTTTATACCTAAATCATAAATTCAACTGGTCAATCGTACATGTGCTGTTTTAATGATGGAATTCACTTGCATTTCATAAGAAAACTGAAATATTTGAATACGTGTGAGGCGTCAGTGGATAATGAATTATTTTAATAATATTATTTATTGTATGTTCTGAGAACATAATGAATAGATGTTGTTTAAAAAAAGGGATAATTATTAATTAATATAAATTACTCAAGTCTCACAGGGACGAAGCTATTTATATAAGAAACATGTGTGGAAGTCTTTATGGGATGGCCATGACCTGCATGAGCTGGCTTTACACAATGCACAAAAATAGATGTACGCGAAATCTATATAGGTATATTATGTCAAGGTAAGGTATAAAATGACTTTAGCATAGTCCCTTCAAATATTTAAAAGAGTAAAGCCTCGTACATTTTGAAATATATAACGTTAAAAAAAGATTATTTGTGGATGTTCTTATAGTGGAATTTTTTAACGTTGCATTGTGAGAGTGGTCACTTAAGCCAGCTCATACAAGTCATAAGCCGTGTGGCCACCCTATAGAGGCTTTCCCATATAAATTGAGACCTCTATAATTCATCTCAATTGACAATTAATTAATCATGTGCAACTTTTAGATTTTTATCTGGTTTCCCATTAGTCATAATGCAAGAATGTTCTTAGATTTTCACGGCCACTCAGAATCTTCAAGTTTGTGTTTACTGGGGTATTATGCCGTGTTGTTACGACCTTTCGCAACAACACGGCATAATTACGAAAAAAGTCATAATGCAGGCGAAGAGTTAAAGAAAATTTAAATATTCAGAGGCTGTAATTTTAACCTTCTTAAGGTCCTCGGGTCAAATTTGACCCATTTTGGGATTAATGAGCAATTTTTCGAAAAATAACGGTTTTCAAATATTGATATTTTATGACTTTTATTAAATCGCTGTCTTAAACTTATTTTCAAATTAATCTTTTTTTTTAAACTTATTGTTAATGTGCGTATGAACTTTTTTACTCTAACGGCCTTCGGGTCAAGTTTGACCCACAAAACTAATAACAAGTTAAGTTTTAATGCACAAAACTTCTTGTCTGGTTATCGTTCATTAGAATTCAGGTAATTAGTTCCGATTTGTTTACAGGATCATGTTCGTGTGGAAGGTAAGCTTCTCACCATTGCTATTTTACCATATCAATTATTTGGACCACTTGGAATGGACTGACCCAGCTCGTGTCTGCAGTGATTTCCACTGCTCATTTCACTAAGCCTTTGAGACTTGAAATTTTTGTTTACAAACTCGGTCGCATTCATCAAAACCACAAACACAGCTCATTAATATCAGATTAACAAGTTTTAATGATGGAGTTTCAATTCAACAATTCGACACGAATGCTGGAATATTTGATTTACGAGAAATCATCGGTCAACCATCGGCGTTGCTACAATATTCAATATGAGATTTTTAAGATTTTCAACAAAAAATGCTTTTTCCGTAATTGCGTAAAAAATGCGTATCACTTTATAAGAGGTTGGGGGCGTTGTATTTAAGATGATATATAAAGCGGATCTATTTGGTTTCTTTTCTCCCATCACTAGGTTGCGTCGCACATATAATATGTATTGTGCTGACCCTAACATTGATGCTGATATTCTTGCAGATACCTTATCATCGTTCAAAAATTCACTCATACACAACATTTTCTAAACGATGACCTGAACCTATAGATCCATTTAATCAATTATTTATTTACATATTCTTATATGATCACACTACATTAAAACACTAAATATATAATACACATAAATGTACAAGTAGAATATACATAAATGTAAAAATAAATGTTGCTAAAGGGCATGGTCTTCGTTTATAATGTTTTTTTATTAGAGTATCGTGTACCCATTATCCTGTTAGTGTCTCTAATAAATATAAAAAAAATAAGACATACGAACTTGAAGTTAAATCCTGGTAATGTTTGGAAATATCGAATCAAAATATGAAGGGGTTAAATAAGTACAGTTATCTGTGGAAGGGGAAGAGGCAGGGTGTTCTAGTAGTAGTAGTAGTAAGTTCTTGCTGGGACGCGAATGGTAGTGGACAATCAAATTGGATTCGACAGATCTTATGCAAGTTGAAAATGTCGAGAGCTGTGCGTCTGTTTTTACTCCCTTTATATTAACTTGTGGCGTCTGCTTGCTTGACGAAAAAACTTTGGATCGATTTTTAACTATTTTCCCGTAATCCAATCGAGCTGAAACTTTGCAAGCAGACTCGTGGCGACGATCAAGGAGATCTGTAAAATTTTCGTTAAAAAAATAAATAATTATAGTATAATTTTGGATTTTTCAAATTTTTAATGGTTTTTTCATACAAGTTGTATGGAGATTCCGACGCATATGGTAGACACGAAACTCGAAAATGAGAAAGGAAGTATTGTAAAAACTTGGTTTTTATGGGTTACTTTTTTAAACTTGAAATTGGAATTTGGTTCTGTTAGGTGTCTCGATACTCGACCGACGGATGTGCATGAATGTGGTTTAGACGAAAATTGTGTAGAAAACAGAGTAGAGTAATTATTAGATGCTTAATAAAATAATCTTGCATTCTTCCGCTTTCGCCCACTGGTTTCATTTCACCCGAGTACGTGCGTGCCGCGTTCAAATCTCCCTCATATCGTATATTAATTCGGGCATTTTCTATTGAAATTGAGTGCTTTCGCACAAACAATTATTGTATGCAGAGAACATTAGTCTGAGCTTAAAACTCGAGGCGGACAGTTTACACTGTGCGCCTCGTCTGAACTTATCGTACTATGCAAGAATATCGCACACATTTATTCCAGGAAAAAAATGTGAATCGGACACATTTTACTTCTACATTATAGTCACGGGTCGTGGCTGCGTGGGACAAACGAAAACACTGGAAATTATTTAATGATTAATTATTTAATAAATAGATAAAATCACTTAACACGAATAAAATTAATGCTCTATTCTTTAAATCACACTATTTCGCAATTTATTACTAGTCTATAAACCATTTATTATCGCTGGGTAACACTTCTGAGAAAATTATGTTTTATTGTCATAGAAGTCGCACTAATTTAATTCGCCACTTAAGTACTTCGCCCGATTATGTCGTGAAATGTCGGTCACTGTCCACACTGGCCGTCGCCTCGCGGCTAATATTGTGTCGATCGAAATGTCAAAACAACTCTATTGTGCGGTGCGGTGCTGCTTTATACAGGGTTATTTGGAAAACATTATTGACCTCACAGGACTATATTCCTGTCTTGATTATGAGTCAAAATATTCAAGCAACCATGATTTAATATTAATTTTAATTTAAAGTAATAAAAAACCTTCGAATTCTAATGTAAAACCTTCCAATTAGAATTTCGGGTTTTAGGTTTTTAACATTTTATTTGACTTATATTGAAACGAATAAATTTTTGGTAATCGATTAAATTACTGTAATGATAGTTCAACGTACGCCCATGTACTACTATACCTAATATTAGGTCCTTACATATGAAATTGGCGGTTAGTATGGGAGGAACATAAAGCCGATTTTTTTTAATATAATATATTTATTTAATCAAAGTATGTACCATTGCTATCTATGCACTTTTGCCATCTCATAGGTAGTTCATCGATCCCTTTACTAAAAAAACCATTCGGACGGGAATCAATAAAATCTTTGAAGGCGGTTTGGACTGCCCCATCGGAGTTGAATTATTTCCTTTGCAAGAAGTTATCCAAATTTCGAAAAAAATGGTAATCTGTTGGGGCAAGGTCCGGAGAGTACGGTGGATGTCTTAAACATTCCAATTGAAGCTCCTCTAATTTGGTAGCCGTCTGTTGTGCAGTGTGTGGTCTAGCGTTATCATGAAGCAGCAGTGGCCTAGAGCGATAACCAGCCTCGGTTGTTTAGCAGCTAGCTTTTCCATCATGGTTTGCAGTTGCTGACAATAGACATCTGCCGTAATCGTCTGGCCAGATTTAAGAAAGCTGTAGTGAACGACACCACCTCATAAGTCCACCAAACGCTCACAATACTGTTTTGGGTCAATTTTCGCTTGGGGCATGGTTTGGCTGGTTTCGCAGGGTTCAGCCATTGCGGATGAGCTCTTCGAGATTATCGTACAACAGGATCCATTTTCTCACAGGTAATGATTCGATTTAAAATCCCTTCATTATTGTGCCTTGAGTATGCAACGCAGCATGTCACGCGCGTTTTTTTGATTTGCTCTTCGCTCATTAGTGAGGTCACCCACCTTTCCAAGCTTTTCACCTGACCAATTTGCTTCAGTGGATTAAAAACAGTTTTATCATAACAACCGCAGACCGCAGCCCCCTGCAGCTAACTCGATTGGTTTGCGATGGATCCGCTTCCACAAAGCCTTCAATTCCCGTCATTAGCCAACTTTGGTCTCCGGCCGTCCACGGGGCTTGTTCGCAGGTCGAAATTTCCAGAACGAAACGTTGGAACCAAAAACGCACTGTTTTCTTTTGCGGCACCGTCGCCATACACATCATTAATCCTTCGAGCCGTTTCTGCAGCACTGGTGCCACGGTGGAACTCGTACTCGTAAATAACGCGATATTTCAAGTTTTTCATTTTGTAAACTGAGTGACGCAAAGAAAAAAACAATTGAGGAAAAAACAAATGAATTATAATTTTCAAAACACAAATACATGAGTAAATAGGTGTATAAATTTGGATTTGGAATTCCTAACCAAAGAGAAGATATTTGAGATCAAATTTGCCAGTACGGCAAAACGCCAATTTCATATGTAAGGACCTAATATATACTAATATACCTACTACGTTTTTATATACCTACTATTATACAGTTGTCACATCTGTGACAGGTAAAGTATGCATTTTTTGAAAAGCAGCAAAATTGAATACCCACAAGCATTGTAAAATTAAACATATTAGAAACGTGTGCTTTCGCTTTTCTTTCTTTTTCAATTAACAAGACTGAGCCACAGCAACGCGTGGCCGGGTACAGCTAGTAATAAATAAAAATAAACTCAGTTTTCACCACTTTTGCATTGAAAATATAGCAACATGTTTCAATACAAAGGTGGTGAAAACTAAGATTAGTTTTATTAATTATATTAATAATGTCACCATAAAATTATTTTGCTGTTTTTGAAGAAGAAGTTATGTATAGTGATGTTTTGCCATGGTGGTTCTTAAAGTTGGTATATTTATTTGCCGCTTTGTTCTACGTCTGTTATTGATACAGTCTAAGGGGTGGGATTTATTTATAAATTAATCTTTATTGGTTTGGCATTTATTTATTAAAGAGCTAAACATATTTTAAAATGTCTATTTTCGCTTCTCTATATAAAGTTTGTAAATTTGGATGTAGAAGGTATTCTCCAAAACTACTCATCCTATTTTAAAAATCCTTTCACCAATATATATATTATCTCGTTTAACTAAAATGGCTTTTCGTGGCGACCTATTTGACAATTAAAGTCGACGAAAAAATGGTCGAGCGATGTGTTTTTTACGAACGCTGCCTTAACGTTAAGAGATATTTAAATACTTTATAAAAATGAGTTGTAGAATTCAAAAAGTTCCATAAAAAAGTCCGCGACCACATACATCTATATGTTAAAGTTAATACACAAATTGATAAAATATAACTCAAAGTTACTGAAAATCTACGCGTGCGAGGCCGCGCGGGTACAGGCAATAATTAATAAATCTAGAATATCAATTTGAATTAAATCGAGATAGGTACTTGGCAAATCGAGCAATATGTAAAAAATTCCTTTTATAAAATTTGATTTTTACGCTTAAGACCTTTTTCCGGAAAGCTTTTGATATACAGGGTTATTTGTAAAACATTGATAACCTCACAGGATTATATTCATCCCTTGATTATGCGTCGAAAATATTCATCCAGCCATGACCTAATATCAATAGTTAAGGAGGTATGCGACATCAAAGTTTGCATTTTTTTTTTCAATATTTCTGATTTTTTTTGTAAAACGTTCGACTATCATCATAGTAACTCATATTGAATATCAAAAATTCATTCCCTTTAACGCAAGTCAAATTAAAAAATAAAAACCTTCGAATTCCAATTGGAAAACATTCCAAATGGAATTTTTTCAGGGTTTTTATCATTTCATTTAACGTGTATTGAAACGAATGAATTTTTCGTAATCGATATGAGTTACTGTAATGATAGTCCAACGTTTTACAAAAAATAAGTCGGAAATATTGAAAAAAAAATGCAAACTTTGATGTCGCATATCTCCTTAACTATTGATATTAGGTCACAATAGCTTGAACATTTTCGACTCATAATCAAGGCAGGAATATAGCCCTGCGAGGTTATTAATGTTTTACAAATAACTCTGTATTATCGATGTATGCCAAACAAAATCGTTTAAACAACATTTAGTATATTATATAGTTAGTCTTCTTGCTCGATGAGAGCATGGTCGTGAAATTACGGCTAATTATTGCGAAGGACAGCACAGACAGTCAATTATTTGTCGCCACCCGTTCCGGTCGCTTAATCGCGCTGGTGACCTTTCCACCCTTTCTCGTATCACCACATTTTCCACAGAGTCCTCGTGCCTGCACGCAAACTAAGGATTCGAAGTAGGATTTCTGATTTCTCGAGTTTTTTTTTCTCGGGACTCAAAATTCTCGACTAGAAATTCCCTAGTATTCTCGAAATTTAGAGAAATTTCTTTAAATTTTAAATAATTGTCAATCAAATGCAAAATTAAATTACGCTTTTCAATAACCGTCATCAACATTTATTATTTAAACAGTCTTTTTTATTAATCAATTAGAAAAGACATACAGAAAAAAAAACATTAACAACCTCGCAGGACTATACTCCTGCCCTGATTATGAGTCGAAAATGTTCAAGCTATCATGACCTAATATCAATAATTATGGAGATATGCGACATCAAAGATTGCATTTTTTTTCAATATTTCTGATTTATTTTTTGTAAAATGTTGGACTATCATTACAGTAACTAAAATATCAATTACGAAAATTTCATTCGTTTCAATACAAATTAAATAAAATGATTAAAACACTGAAAAAATTCCAATTGGAATGTTTTCCAATTGGAATTCGAAGGTTTTTGTTTTTTTATTTGACTTGTATTAAAGGGAATGGAATTTTCATACTCGATATAAGTTACTGTAATGACAGTCCAACGTTTTACAAAAAATATGTCAGAAATATTGAAAAAAAAAATGCAAATTTTGATGTCGCATATCTCCTTAACTATCGATATTAGATCATAATAGCTTAAACATTTTCGACTCGTACTCAAGGCAGGAGTATATTCCTGCGAGGTTATTAATGTTTTCCAAATAACCCTGTATATATTAAAGGAAAGATATTCTTGTTGTGAAGTTGCAATTTTAGAACAAAGTTCTGTGAATTATCAAACAATTTTTAGTAATCAATTTGAAAAGACATACAGAATAAATCAAATTAACGAAAAAATATTTTAAATGCCGCCGGGACACGAACCACGGACCTCCAATTCTGTCCGGGAATGGCGCGTTATCCAATTTCGCCACGGCACTCTGGTAAGTTAACGAAAATTTTTCAACCTTATATGTAGTCTCTTTTTAATTGATTAACATTTTTATTCCATTTTTAAAGTAATCCACTTTTTATAATGCAATAGTCACGAATGCCTTCGCGTATCTACCGCTAGAGGACGCCAGAAATTAATTCATTCCATTTTAATTTTTGGAAACATTTGATACAACACATGTATATACAGGGTTATTTGTAAAACATTAATAACCTCGCAGGACTATACTCCTGTCTTGATTATGAGTCGAAAATGTTGAAGCTATCATGACCTAATATCAATAGTTATGGAGATATACGACATCAAAGATTGCATTTTTTTTTCAATATTTTTGACTTATTTTTTGTAAAACGTTGGACTATCATTACAGTAACTAATATCAATTACGAAAAATGCATTCGTTTCAATACAAATTAAATAAAATGATTAAAACACTGCAAAAATACCAATTGGAATTCGAAGGTTTTTTGTTTTTTTATTTGACTTGTATTAAAGGGAATGGAATTTTCATACTCGATATAAGTTACTGTGTAATGACAGTCCAACGTTTTACAAAAAACATGTCAGAAATATTGAAAAAAAATTGCAAACTTTGATGTCGCATATCTCCTTAACTATTGATATTAGGTCATAATAGCTTGAACATTTTCGACTCATAGTCAAGGCAGGAGTATATTCCTGCGGGGTTATTAATGTTTTCCAAATAACCCTGTATATATTAAAGGAAAGATATTCTTGTTGTGAAGTTGCAATTTCAGAACAAAGTTCTGTGAATTATTAAACAATTTTTATTAATCAATTAGAAAAGACATACAGAAAAAATCAAATTAACGAAAAAATATTTTAAATGCCGCCGGGACACGAACCACGGACCTCCAATTCTATATATGTCCCGGTAGTCTTTTTTATTGTAATATGAGAGCAATTACTTCTTGAGAACAGCATCGGAGGTGTCAGGTGTTTCTTCAGTTTCATCTTCACTTGATGAATCTTAGCATTATGGCAAGATCGCTTTTCAAGCAAGTCCTACTGATCGTATTGGAAGTCCCAGGGTGTCCCAAGTCTTATTCCAGGAAATCTCTCATTCTCATTTTTTTCGATTTTTCGAAATGTGTTAATAATATTGGAGAATCATCAATATTTCTCGTCTTCAATACTTTATGTTTAATCTTTTCCTCGGTTACTGGTTTGAAAAATTTGTACTTACAGCGAGGGTCTAAGTAAGTGGATATGGTATATAAATTGTTTTCTTCCAAAGTAGAAAATTTATAAATCAAATTAATTAATCAATTATAAAGATATACAGAAAAATCTAAATCCACTTTTTTTGATACGGTAATTGAAATTACTTTTGCAATGCCACCGCTAGATGGATGCAAAAATTACAACTTCACAAATATGAATGTGTTTTTTTAGAATATATATTATATAATTACTATATTATATAATATATTATATTCATTATATATAACAATATATATATATCATATATATATATATATAATACCTGTTGTATAAACGTATGTCCAAATAAAATGAATTATTCAATTAATTCTGGCATCCATCTAGCGGTGGCATTGCAAAAGTAATTTCAACTTCCGTATCAAAAAAGTATATTGCTCTATGGACAAAAATAAAAAATTAATCAATAAATAAAAATAAGAACTACATATAAGGTCGATATATTCATTGAAACATAGAGGGTTGCTATAGCTTAGTGGTCAGCGCACCGGCCCCGGAAAGGAGGTGACCTGGGTTCGAATCCCAGTAGTAACCTAATATATTTTCGTGAATTAGATTTTTCTGTATATCTTCCTAATTGATTAATTAATTTGATTTAAAAATTTCACAGAAATTTTTCTTCTTTTGTTCTGAAAAATTACAACTTCACAAATATGAATGTGTTCTTGAATATATATAGAAAATTTAGCTGAAACTTCAGTTTTCAGAGTCGTGACCGCCAGCCGAATCGGATTAGAATCCTGTGATTTTAAATTAATGTTAAATGGTCACATTTTTTTTTTCTTAAGCTTTTGAATTATTGGAATCACTGATGATACGAGGGTCTGAGAGCTGCTTAGTTCCCGTCAAGTTCCTTCAAAAGGTTTCAACAGCTCAACACAGCATTGTCTGATTTAGCACCCTTCTGGCAAAAATGGGTCAATGTCGTTGTCGTTAATATAAAGACTTAACGCGTCTTTTATCTTTAAAAAACGCTCAAATGTAAAATGTTTTGTTCTATCGCGTAAGCACCCCATTCGCATCCGCAAAAGCTCCGCATTGATTATTGCGGATGCGGATGTCCAAATATATGCGGATGTTCCGCAATTGCGGATGCGAACATTCGCAACATCCCTAGTTTGGACTTCATCTTCGACTGAATTTGAGCTGCTGGGAAATAATCTATTTTAAAGATCTTCTGTAAATTTGATCAAAGCCGTTTTGCTGCAATTGCGCATATTTTTTTCGCTATTATTCTGAAATGTCGTTGGGTAGTGGGCCATAAGATAAGGCCCACAAGCACGATCAAGGTCACGACTCAAATTGCGCTATGAATTATGTACGTATCTACGTTTAAGCAGGGATCCAGTTAAATTGAAAAAGCGTGCACTCTCAGTCAAATATCTAGCTACGGCAAGGCACAATTTTCCGATTTCTCGACACGTTTTTCTCGTCTCGAGTAAAGCCATGTATTCACTAGAGGACAACTTGCCCCTCAACATCATAGCGCGGCATAGAATCTACGTGACGTTGCAACGTCGCGCACAACATAGCGGGGCATTTCTACGTGCCGCGGCAATGTTGCCATGCGCACGGTACCCGAGCGAGTTCACGGCGACATAGCGCTGCGCGTCAGTACCACGTGTTATATTTACAAGTGAATGCGCATGCGCTGTATCCGTCAACATGACATTAATGTGAGGAAACGAAAAAAAACGAAAACGAAAGAAAACGAAAAAAGAGAAACGAAATCCAACTCTACCAAAGCCGTACAATTTTGTGGGACACTTCAAACCGTGAATATAAAAATAAAGTGATGTGAGTTCCAACAGCGTTCCTTAATATTGTCTTGCTTGGCTATGGAAGGCCCGATTATTTGTAATAAATTGTCAAAATCAGTTGTTGTCGTTCGAGTGAAATTGACAAAAGATGCGTCAGACATTCGAAGATCACATAGAATATCCATTCTTATTTCTCTTTGCAGTAAATAATTTCGTACCCACCACCTCTTTCTCCTCTTACGTTTCGATAAACTCGTTAAAATAAATAGATATGCAGCTGTCATCGTAACCTCATCGGGCGACATTTCCGCGACAAGTGATATGTGAATCCCGGTGTGTACAGTAGCCGGAAACATCTTGAAATTTTACGGCGTAGTGGGGGGAAGTTTGCGCGTGTACTATTCCACCAAAGGGATCCAAATTTTGTCTTCTGCGCATTCCCCCACTACGCCAAAAAATTTCAAGAAGTTTGTCGGCAACTGTACACGTCAAATGACCGCGTCACTGTCCCCGAAACATGAGCGTAGATGTGGATGCGACATGCCGCGCGGAATGTTTCGCGGTTTGTCCCCTAGTGAATACATGGCTTAAGGCCAGATATCTTTTCTCGGGAATTTCAAGGGAATTCTCGCTTCGAGATGTCTCGACCGGAAATCCTAATTCGAAGCCGCTTGGCTGAGGACATACTGTTGATTCCTTCTATTCGAGGCATCGTTCTGCGGGCTGTCCACAGAACGCAACCTTACGATGCCAGCGCCACATTTCTAAAGCGTCTCTATTCCCGTCTAGCTCGTTCTTTTACAATCCACGTTTTAGCACTAAACATAAATGGTGATGGGTTCCGATATGAGGTCTAATTTATGAAAATAATTCAAATGTTCGAAATGTCAAGTTTTCCAATTTCAATTTTATTGCTTCTTACTCCACCTTTATTTTAACTCGTCTGGTTGTTTGTTTGTTTGACGCAAAAACTTTGGATCGATTTTTAACCCTTTTTCCGTGATCCAATCAAGCTGAAACTTTGCAAGCAGTCTCGTGGCGACGATCAAAAATACCTATCAAATTGTCGTTATTTTTTTTTAATAATTATAGTATAATTTTGGATTTTTAAATTTTTAATGGTTTTTTCATACAACTGAGTATGTTGTATGAAAAGACCGCGACGCATCTGGTAGACACGAAAACTGATATAATTTTGGATTTTTCGAAATTTTTAGTAGGTACTCCCTTTTCTTAGTTTTGACCGACTCAAGCCCAACGCGTGGGGTAAGCGCCAAACCTTTTTCAATTAGTAAATGAGAAAGGGAGTATAATAAAAACTTGGTTTTTATGGGTTAGCTCGGTTTTAACTCGTAGCGTTTGCTTGTCTGCCGAAAAAACTTTGCATCGATTTTTACCCCTTTTCCCGTGATTTAATCGAGTTGAAACTTTGCAGGCAGACACTCTTGGCGACGATAAAAATGATCTTACAGAATTTCGTTTAAAAAAATTAATTATAGTATAATTTTGGATTTTTTGAAATTTTAACGTTTTTTTCAAATTGGAAACCATACAAATGAGAAAGGAGCCCGACGCGTGAAGAAGGCGCGAAACCTGTTTCAACTTGTCTGACTCGAGCCATGGGTCCGATCAGACGGTTTCGCCGACGCCGTGCCACCCTATACCAATTATAAGTTTTAAGGATATTAGATTTTCCACCTGAACCTAAAGCAACATGAATATGTTGATAGAATATCAAATTGGAAACAATACAAATGAGAAAAGGAGTATAATAAAAAGGTTTTTACGGGTTAGTTTTTTAATAATTTTTATCTCATAATTTTTAATAAATTTTAAATAGCGTATTCATTCAGTTTCATTCCATTATACATGGTTATTTGCCGCGCAGGACTATATTCCTGCCTTGATTACGAGTCGAAAATGTTCAAGCTGTCTTGACCTAACATCAATAGTTATGGTGATTTGCGGCATCAAAGTTTGCATTTTTTTTTCATATAAATAAATAAATACTTATTCATTAGGAACCGACATGTAAAGTACTGTCGTTTTGACGGGTTACAACAGCTAGTTGTTTTATTAATAACACATTTTATCAATAAGTTGCAATTTGAGAACATACTTTTATGATGTTTAAAACAGATAACAAAGGAATCACTTCGAAAAAATGTGCAGTAAAAATCTACCTATCGAGCAAGATAGGTATTTGGTTACTATTTCGATACGCATACGAATCCTTTCCTTTCTAGGAATAAAGCACACTTAATAATACGTACATTATATTCCTAGAATTATTGATCCTAGTGTATTGTCCTAGTTCCTAGTGAAACGTTCCGTATCTGATTGTTTGTGTCTCTGTATATCTATTTTTATAAGTGATTAATATCTTATTTGTTTTAAGTATCATTAAACTGTATTCTGAAATTGCAATTTGACGATAAAATGTGTTATACAGGTGTACCAGAGCTAGCAGCAGAAACTTGGCAGGTAGATTCCTGCCTATGTTATGAGTCTAAAATGTTCAAGCAACCATGATCTATTATCAATAGTTATGGAGATATGCAGTATCAAAGTTTGCATCTTTTTTTCAATATTTCTGACTTATTTTTCAAAAAGTTGAACTATCTTTACAGCAACTTATATCGATTATGAAATATTAATTTGCTTCAATACAACTTAAATAAAATGATAAAATCTTGTAAAAAAACTTTTTTCAATTTTTGCTTGGTTTTTATCATTTTATTCGACTTATATTAAAGGGAATGAACTTTTCATAATCGACATAAGTCACTGTAATGATAATTCAACTTTTTGCAAAAATTAAGTAAGATATATTGAAAAAAAAATGCAAACTTTGATACTGCATATCTCCATAACTATTGATATTGGGCCATAGTTGCTTGAACATTTTAGACTCATAACATATGCAGGAATCTACCGGCCAAGTATCTGCTGCTAGCTCTGGTACACCCTGTACATTAATAAAATAATACCTTTACGCAGGTCGACTCGTGATTCACATAGACTGTAAATAGAAATTCAAAAAGAAAATTTTCTTGCAATAGACAATATATACATATATATATATATATATATATACATTGATGCAACAGTGAAAGCAACCTCCTCGAGTGATTACTATGTCTTTGTACACGCTAGTCTTATTACAGCATGTATATGAGCGGCTTCGTCTGAAACGGTTTCATTACTCTGCGCGCAGACAATGCGTGTACCTGCTTGAGACTAGAATATAATTTGCGATGTTAAGTAATATTTGATGACAATATTTCATAAGACGATACTCGGATGACAATATGTTATACCCACATGCATAAAATACATGGGCATGCCATACCTGTACGAAATGTAATACGTTTTTCTTTCTTTAATCTTAGAGTTATTTTAGTCAACATTAATTCTAGTCCTCTGAAAAAAGTGACTTTATATCGACGGTCCGAAATATGAAAGTTTGCCTTTTTTAAAAAAAATATTTCATGCTTATTTTTTGCAAAAAGTTGAACTATCATTACAGTATCTAATGTTGATTATGAAAAATCCATTCGCTTTAATACAAGTCGAACAAAATGATGAAAACCTTGCAAAAATTGAAAAAAGACTTTTTTTACAAGGTTTTTATCATTTTGCTCTATATTTTCGAATAATGTTTAAAAAAAATCCTTTTAAATATGCGTTGTTTGAAACTAAAATTGAATTTTTTAACATTGTCTGAAAATATAAGTACAGCAAATTAAGATGATTTATGATGGTAAAACAAAAAAAGATTTTTAGCATATTCGACAGTATATGTAAGGACCGTCGATGTTTCTCATTGAAATAATTGAAAATCTCTGAAATACATGCAATAAATTTGATTAAGTAATAATTATCACAAAATCAAGGTATGTAATTGAAGGTCGATCAAAACTTTCACACCCCTGCAAAAGTTCCATTGAATAATGGTTTTAGATTTTTTTCCAAAATACCTACTTCAGTGGACCGTGGTAATACTTAGGCACCTTCAAAAATAAAGGAAAATTTTAAAATAACTAACAATTTTTATTTATACTTTAAATTTGCCAATCTATCAATGTTTCAAGAATTTTACGCGTTTTTCTTTCTTTAATTTTAGAGTTATTTTTTAAACTTTCCATGTTTCCAATGTTTTAATGTAAAATCTCAATCAAAATTAATGAAAATGAGTCACAATGGGTGTGGACGGCCCACAAAACATAATAAAGTCTGTCCTCAGTTGAGTGTCTTACAATCCTCACGAGTACGTTGCATCTAGCCATGAGGACACTGTGGAAAACAGTCACAATGGGTGTGGACGGCCCACAAAACATAATAAAGTCTGTCCTCAGTTGAGTGTCTTAGAATCCTCACGAGTACGTTGCATCTAGCCATGAGGACACTGTGGAAAACAGTCACAATGGGTGTGGACGGCCCACAAAACATAATAAAGTCCGTACTCAGTCGAGTGTCTTAAAATCCTCACGAGTACGTTGCATCTAGCCATGAGGACACTGTGGAAAACACGGTGATCCGAGGAGGGGTGGAAAGGAGATCACCAGCACGATTGACCGATCGGAGCCACAATGGTTACCCGCGATTCCATGATCACTGTTCTCCCCGACAGCAAAACGAAGAATATAACAAACATTTTGTTATGATCGTTTGTTATACATATTGCGTGAAAATTTAATTTCATAAGAGTAATTTTTTTTAATATTTAGCGATTTGGTTTATCGATTTAATTGAATTTAATAATTAATATTGTATTACCTAAATCTACGGGTGTACCAGAGCTAGCAGCATAAAGTTGGCCGGTAGATTCCCGACGATTTTATGAGTCTAACATGTTCAAGCAACCATGACCTAATATCAATAGTTATGGAGATATGCAATATCAAAGTTTGCATTTTTTTTTCAATATTTCATACTTATTTTTTGCAAAAAGTTGAACTATCATTACAGTATCTAATGTTGATTATGAAAAATCCATTCGCTTTAATACAAGTCGAACAAAATGATGAAAACCTTGCAAAAATTGAAAAAAGACTTTTTTTACAAGGTTTTTATCATTTTATTTAAGTTGTATTGAAGCAAATAATTTTTCATAATCGATATAAGTCACTGTAATGATAATTCAACTTTTTGCAAAAAATAAGCAAGAAATATTGAAAAAAAATGCAAACTTTGATATTGCATACCTCCATAACTATTGATATTAGGTCATGGTTGCTTGAACATTTTAGACTCATAACATAGTCAGGAATCTACCGGCCAAGTTTCTGCTGCTAGCTCTGGTACACCCTGCATAAACCGCATGGAGAAATAAAAAAAAACTTCCTCTTTTAAAATTAGATTTTTACGCTAACGGTCTTTTGCCGGGAAGAGTTCTTTAATCATAAAACCAATACAGGTACTCTTAAAGGTAAGTAATAAATTTGAGTAAAAATGATGACAAAATTTAATCAAGAATCGATGAAAACTGTTACATCCCCGTGAAAGTTCGATTGAATAATGGTTTTTCATCTTAGTTACGCCATCATACTTAACAAAATACTTCCGTCGGTCTCGGAAATATTTTAATAAATATTTTACAAAAAGGAATTTTATTAAAAGGTCAAAACTAATTCTTGGCCCTGCGAAAAAGAATCATTTTACACATGTTTCTCAAAGAAATAATCGAAAATTTCTGGAATTCTAAAATGCGGTAAATATGGCAATGTTTAAATTATCAGAAAATCAAGATAATTAAGGACATCCCTGCAAAAGTTCCATTGAATATTGGTTTTAGAACCTCGGCCAAAATACCCAAACGTACTTCCATCGGCGCGGGAGAAATTTAGAATACGAAAAAAATGATTTTCCGGAAAAGATTTCGATTAAAGCGTCAACATTAATTAATTCTTGTCCCCCTAAAAAAATATTTTACATATATCAAGCCTGTTTCTCAATCAAATAATTGAAAATTCCTGAAATGCATACGAGGTAAAAATTAAAGACGACATCCTAGGAAATAAAACGACATATTTTATACGAACCGTATGGATCCATGTGTTTAAATTATACGTATCCATACGGTTTATAATTAACATAAAAATGATCACAAAATTAAGGTAATCAAGTTCCATCGAATAATGGTTTAAGATCTTTGTCACAAAATACCTAAACATAGATAGCGTCGGTCACAGCGAAACTTCGAAGAGGGTGGGAAATTTTGAAACAATTGTGATTTAAACTTTTCACTTTTCCAAGTTTCGCCAATTTTTCAATGCTGACGCGTTTAATGCAATAATAAAATAAGGATGCACTCACTGGGGTGGTCCTCGGCAGAGCAGGCAGTGGCGGCGGTCAGCGGGCTCACCACGTCCGGTGCGTTTAAAGTCGACGGCGCAACAGGAGCCCACCCCGTGTGCAGCACTTCCCCGGCCCGCGGTCCCCGGGAGCGAATCTGCATGCGGTCACTGGGTAGAAAGGATGCATTTTCCGTGCAGTTCCGCGAGCCTGCGCCGACTCACCTTTTGCAGAGTACCGATGTTTCATCTCCGCTGCGTTCAATTATAGGGATCGGAACAGATTACTCTATCTTCCCTATGTCTATTTCATCTGATTTCTGATCTCCGAACTCTCAGTTTCATCAATCATTATTTCCGTACATTTGTAAATTTTAATATTCACAATACTAATCACACTTATTTGCGACCGATAGTTATACATTTTTTCTTCTTCAATAAGTGCGAAATTATTTTGTGGCGACATTATTAATTATATTAATAATGTCGCCACAAAATCATTTCGCACTTATTGAAGAAAAAAAATGTAAAACTGTTTACACCATTAATTTGTTGACATGTTTAGGGGCTAATGGACTCTTCATCAGGTTCCATTGTGAACTAAAAATTAAAAATTGATGTATAAACAATAACAAAATAAAAAATAAATATATATAAATATGAATTACGTGAATAACTAACAAAGTACTAATTTATTTAATGAAAACACATTCTATGACATACTAGATGAATCAAATAAGTATAAAAATATGCATAAGATATAGATGTACATTTTTCGTAAAAGAACTATCCCAAACAATTAAATTTGCGTAGCTAAGATTAATTACGTATCACTTTAATTAACTAAGTGAAAGAGATAGTATCTACAACATAGCAAAATTTTATTTTTGTTAATTATATTTTTTTTTTTCGTTTGTGCATTTGAATATTTTGGTGTGGAAAATTTAATACAATCTTTTTCAATGTCCTCGAAAGGCTGTCTTCTACACCTTAAAAGGCCCCAGTACATGATTTTCGTATTTGCTCTCGATTTGTTAAATTTAACGTAAACTTATTAAATCATTTTGCAAAACCCATAGCTAAACAGGCTTTTAATCAATTTTATTATGATAGATCTATTTACTCTTGAAGCATTTCCTTAAAAAAATATGAACTAATATATTGTTATAACATCAAAAAAATTATAAGCCCGAAACACTATTTTAGTTTTCATGCAATAGAGTTATCTTTGATACACTTAATATTTATATTTTCAAATAAAGACCATATATTTTATTTACAAATTGATTGTATAAAGTTTTAAAAAGAAATATTTTATAGGAAACACAGCCTATAAAGTTATAGGAAACATGATTTTGGAAGGGATAAATACATAAAATATAGAATTCGGTACATTTTAAATTGTTAATCCTCGGTGACTGCATTCAAAACATATTTTTAATTTTTTGGATATTGCTACCTTTGCTTTTATATTATATTATAGACATTACATCATTTAACAAGAAAATAAATATCTTTTTTGATTTCACTCGAACCCCGGCGACACGATTATCTCCAAAAGCTACGCGCGACAAGTAGGACCTTTGCGGGGCAACACATAACTATTTTGGTATTTTAAAAATAATTTGATAATAAACAATATTAACCAATGTGTTTCATAAACAACGATATTAAAAATAATTTCGTATGTGCAATAGTTACGTCAATTTAAAAAAAATTAAAAATATTTTTTATTGCCCCCATCTTAATTTTAAATAATTATTCTCCATTTCCTCCTGGGTCGCCATACAGGCCGTCTCTCTGACCGACGAGAAAATGCTAAGCAGTCTTTCGTTTTCTAAGCGTAGTATATGTTCGAGCCAACTTAGCTATGATTTTTTTTAGCAGCTTCGGGTTCTTCGCAAGATCCTTTCGGATGACATCATTCCGAATTTGATCTCCAACCGTCACCCCTGCTATTTCTCTTAGGTATCAAATCCCTGCAACCTGGATTCTCGGCCGAGTTCTCTCCGTTAGTATTGAAAGATGAGCTCGACCCCTTATTTAAGCGAGGAGATCGGGTCACAGCTGAAGAATGTCCCTCCCTCTCGCGTTCATATTTTGCAGTTTTACACATTTAATTTGTACTGCATATATAGTATTTATTCTTGCATAATTAAATCCCTTAGTAATCAAAACGTATTTTTTACAATAGGCGTTGTTTTTTTATTTTTTTTTTAAATTTCTTTACAAACCGAATCTCTTCAAGTAAAATAAAACAACGACTTATTTACTAAGAAATTATATTTTTTAAAGCCGGCGCCACACTGCGCGGATAATCCGCCGCGTCTTTTCATCATCCGCGTAGTGTGTTTGATAAGCGCATACCGTATGGAAAGAAACGTGGCAGGAAGACCCGCGCAGTGTGGCGCCGGTCTAAGAGTATTCAGATTGACCCTTTTATAATCGTTTCAAAATTTTTAAGCTCTTAGAATTTTTTTTAAACAACTAAACCTTTTGGAACCAGCCGTGCAACCAGACTATCTATCAAAAATTTAAGTTAATTTGTATCTTATATATATTACACATATTATCTTGGTGGTCTCCCTACACAACTATAGTTTTAAAAAGAGTAGTAGCTCTCGTAAAGGTAATTAATAAAAAGGGATTTTTCATTGCTTGAATAATTTAAACTAAACTCCATAAACTGACCTAACAATCGCCAGTCAATTTTGAAAAATACACGGAAAAACGAAGAAATATTGAATTAACAGTTGCATCAAGTAATTAACTCAGCGCGGGACAGAGGGCGGTACAACAGCGTGCTGTCCAAATGATAGACACCCGGCCTGATTAGATTTAAGGGGATGAAGAAAAAAAAGGAATTTCAATATGTATTAATATAATTGATTATTCATGCAAGCAAAATGATTTTGGAGATGTGAGATTTCATCTTTATCGATCCCGGTACCGGTAATGGTGAAAATAAAAGACAGTCGATAGATCTCTTTCCATTTAAAAAGACAATCGAATTAGTACGCGTAAGCCGTGCGTACGACGCACATTCTTTCGTTGTGTTGATGTTTACAAACACCAATACAGCGAAACAATGTGCCTCGTACGCACGGCTTATGCGTACTAATTCGATTGTCTTTCTTAAGTGGAAAGAGGTCTACATGTGAGATTGTATAAAGATGTTTTAACACGCTATTTCGAATACAGTTCGCGTGATAAATTTTACTGGGGTGCCCGCAAAATTGTATTAAGATAGACGCTTTGGAGATGTGGTGTATGCTTCGATATGCTTCTTTAAATCTATCTTCTCTAACTGTTCACATCAGGAAGCCATCTGGAATGCTATGGATCTGGTGAAGTCTGCTACTAACGGTTCACATCAGGAAGCCAGATCCATAGCATTCCAGAAAATGCTATGGGTCTGGTGAAGTCTGCTACTAACTATTCACATCAGGAAGCTATCAGGAATGCTACGGATCTGCTGTTAGTAGCAGACTTCCCCAGATCCGTAGCATTCTAAGCATACGAACCCGAAACATTCTCTTTCCGGGTAAACGCGGTACCGATTTCGTCACAGTGACTATAAATGATTACAAAAAAAATTTGACTAGTTCATAGAATCAGGAATGCTACGGATCTGGGGAAGTCTGCTACTAACAGCAGATCCGTAGCGTTCCTGATTCTATGAACTAGTAGTCTCAATTTTTTTTGTAATCATTTATAGTCACTGTGACGAAATCGGTGCCGCCTTTACCCGGAAAGAGAATGTTCCGGGTTCGTATGCTTAGGTATATTCGAATCTTCTAGTTTAAAAAAAAAATTGCATATGCTCTGCGATTATGCGTTCTAAAAATATAATACGCATTAACTAATTTAGTCTTGTTTACTTTTTAGGGAGCTGAACGTGAACGCACTTCAAGAATGGGGAATCAAACTCCTTCCCGGGTATGAAGACCCTTATCACAAGAGGTAAACAACTGTGTTTTTTTTTTATTTAGACATATTTTATTTCTTAAATGTGTACATAATTTCAAAAATGATTGACTAATACTTCTCCAAACGGTATATTTTGACCAATTTTTATATCATAGAAAATAATTGGTTTCGCTCCGCTTGCGAAAATCATTAATTAGCCATATTTTAGCCATATTTTCTCTGGCGCAAATCCGTCACTTTGATAACATTTGATGACATACCACCGGTAACTATTAAATGCTTTGAATATGTAGAACGAAGTAACGTCATTTAAAAAAAAAACTAACCCATAAAAGCCAAGTTTTTATTACACTCCCTTTCTCATTTGTATTGTTTCCAATTTGATATTCTATCAACGTATTCCTCTTACTTTAAGTTCATGTGGAAAATCTATTCAATGTATACAGTAAAACCTCGATATAACTGACCCCTATATAACGGACGTCAAATGTAAAAAAATTAAAAACGTCCTGTTAATATTATACATGCTTAAATTCAAGTGTTGCCGCATGTTAACAATTTTTAGCGGCCATTATAATCACGTCATACGTCTAGCACTAGAATTTGAGACGTAATGCCGTCCTGCTCGTTGACTGCACCTAGCCGAAGCGATAGTATATTAGGGGATTCCCTGATATAATAACGCGTAGGTTTCTATGGTTGTTTGATCTAATAACATTTAATTAACACAGTTCAACTATAATATACGCATTTTCGTAATTTTAGAGATTTGATTATAAAAAAAACAGCAAACTTCAAAATTGCAAACAAAACTTGATTCCTTTTTATGACGTTGCTGTGCGCGTCGAATTTCTGTAGACAATTAGAATTTTGTTGGTGTTTTGTATTTTTATTTATATCTAATAACAGTGTACATATTTTCAAAAAAAAGTTTTTTGATTTATTTTAAACCTATTTTTATATAGCGGACTTTCGGCTTTAACGGACACCCCGTCCCCCCAATTATTCCGTTATATCGAGGTTTTTCTGTATTATTATCCTTTCAACTTACAGAATATTGAAAAGGTAATAAATGGTATGGGGGGGCACGGCGTCGGCGAAACCGTCTGATCGGACCCATGCTCGAATCAGACTAGTTGAAACAGGTTTCGCACCTTCTCCTCGCGTCGGGCTCCTTTCTCATTTGTATGGTTTCCGATTGGAAAAACTGTTAAAATTTTGAAAAATCCAAAATTATACTATAATTAATTTTTTAAACGAAAATTTGTTAGATCATTTTTATCGCCGCCACGAGTCTGCCTGCAAAGTTTCAGCTCGATTGGATCACGGGAAAAGGATTAAAAATCGATCAAAAGTTTTTTCGGCAGACAAGCAGACGCTATGAGTTAAAAGAAAGGGAGTTACAAGTTAATATTTATGATCCTTATTATTTGTTAACTGTAAATGTAAAATACAATTTTTTCAATTACGTTACATTTATTGAAGTTATGGGGTGTTTTTTAGAGAAATATAGTATAATTTTTGTTATAGAAATATAGAACTTTAAAATGGAATAAAATATAAAAATTTTGATAAAGGTATTGGATAGCCAATAGATTAGAAAGATAATTTTATGCCATTAGTTTTTTAATACAACGATTTTCTAAATAAAATTGCATTGTTGTTCTGGCATTAGTGTATTCATTGTGAAATGGCGAACCAAACTGAGTACAAATCAGCTGTCAAATTGACTGTCGCTTTGAAAAGTTGGCCACTTCGAAAAACAAGCTTCTAAAAAACAACTATACTTAAACACTAACTTATGAAGCCTATACCATGGTCACGATTTTTATTTGTTTTATTTGATTATAAAGTTCTGTACCTCATTTATTTGATAATTAATTAAAACAAATTGTTGAATTATTTTCATAGAAGATACAGAGGAAATTTCTATCAGTAGTCTGTAGACGATGTTGCTTTCAAGGAGATGGCTTTACTAATAAAATCAGCTGATGGGGAAAATGACGACATTATACAGGGTGTAACAGAGCTAGTCCACAATACTTTACTGGTGTATTCTTGCCTTGATTATGAGTGGAAAATGTTCAAGTAACCCTGACCAATAGTTATGGAGTTATGCAATATCAAAGTTTGCATTTTTTTTTGAAAACATTGAAGTTCGAGTATAATTACAGTAACTTATATCTATTTGAACATTCTAATGTCAGGAGCTGCAATTAAGAACGCAAAATAGTTTGTCTATCTTGGGAGTAAAATCACAGGGGATGGCCGTACAAAAAGAGAGGTTGACCAAGCAAAACTTGCGTTTAACAAAAAATCAAAGATTTTCGAATCCAATAATATAAACCTATACAGCAAAATACTCCACACTTTATGTGTGGAGTATTTTGCTGTATGGATGTGAGACATGGTGCATTGGCGACAGAGAAAAAAACCGATTAGAAGCCTTCGAGATGTGGACCTACAGACATGCCCTAGGAATTTCCTGGAGAGACCACATTACGAATAAAAAGTTTCTCAGCAGGATCGATGAAACCAGGCACATGATGAATACCATCTTGAAAAGGCGTGCGAAATGGATGGGGCATATTTTACGCCATGAAAATCTGCTCACAACTATACTGGAGGGAGTGGTTGAGGAAAAGATTGCCAGAGGGCGCCCTCGCCGTGAATATCTTGAGCAAGTGTGCCAAGATATGAATTGTGCCTCCTACACAGAGCTGAAGAGGATCGCCGGAGTCCGAGCAGAATGGAGAAGGAGATGTGCTTTGCTGCAAACCAATCCCACGGATTGAAACCCAGGAAGGGATGTCGATAATGAATTAATTTGTTTATTAATTAACTTGAAAAATTAATTTGTTTCAATAAAAGTTAAATAAAATAATAAAAACCCTGAAAAATTCATATTGGAATATTTTCCATGTTATGGTAGTCCAATGTTTTGCCAAAAAATAAGTCAAAAATATTGAAAAAAAAAGTAAACTTTGATGTCACGTATCTCCTTAACTATTGATATTAGGTCACGATTGTTTGAACATTTTCGACTCACAATCAAGGCAGAAACTTACCTATAAAGTATTGTGGACTAGCTCTTTTACACCCTGTATATATATTTTTTAAATAATTTTCATTTTGTAATTTAGCTACACTTTTCTAGGTTTTTGGGATTCATAGAATATTACAAAACTGATAGTTATTGAAAATGGAAGAATGGTGTATCATTTACAAAAGAAAAACGACCATATTGTGAAATAAGCAATATTGGTATTTCTGTATTTTGGGAGTTATTGTATAACATTGTAATGCCGCCAATTTTAACGTTTCAGGTTAGATTGGTTTGATATTAATGAATTAAATCAATCAGAAAGTTCTCAAACGTAAACAAATGTTAAGTTATTCACAATTATGAATAATGAGATTTCTAATTGATTGAAATCATTAATTTCAAACCTGTTAAACTTAAAACTTCAAAATTGTCGGCATTACAATTCTTCGGCCTTTCGGGTCATACCTGGTGATAACCAAATATTTTATTAAAAAATTGACTATTCTTTATATCTTCCTAATTGATTTATCTAATTTGTTTTACATTATATAATTTGGTAAAACTGTAAACCGGCAAAACAATAATTCAAGTTCCAGTCCCAGTGGCAACTATATTTTTCGTTGGATTAGTTTTTGAAATTAGTTGAGAGTGAATGTTTAGGTTGCAACAAAATGCGGGCGCACCGTGCAACGGGCTATTTCCACACCATGAAGTCACGACTCACTAATCAACAGCTAAGATGGCAATTTTCCGAGTGATATTTAACCAATGGCAAATCTTGTGAGTGACATCATCAAGTTGTTTAAATATGGTGTAATGAAGATTGCATATGCCCCAGGCGCTGTTATTAACAAAATGTGTTATGAAAATTGCATATGCTCCGGGTGCTGATATTTCTATTTGTTTATATAGTTTTTTCTTTTTCAAAAGGCTGAAATGCCCAATTGCTGAAGTGAAACGAATCACAAAATACCAGGCTCGAGTAAATAACATGGATTAATTGTGATCTCACTGGGAATCGAACCCGGAACCCCTGACATGAGAAACCAGTGTATTACTTGTTGTGATCAAATTCATAATGAGTTTGATGGGGATTGATAAATTGTTCCATTTTATCTTTTATATGCAAAAAAAAAAATTTGGTACATGGGTTACTGTATTTAATTTGTCTCAGAAAATTAAAAAGGTAGAACTTAAAAAACGATTGTTTTTATTTACATATGTGTGATTATGGAGTTCTACAAACATACCTCTGAAACAATAAAAAAAAAATTCTTACCTTGACTCTGAGATTTCAGCAAAGGTCGTTATGTATGTAGTTGGCCATCAGGGATGTTAATAATTTGAAATACATATACATATTTGAAATGCAAATACAAAATACATTTTTTTTTTATTTGAATTTGAATAATTTGTATTAGAAATACCTTTTTCTAAAATGCATTTTCTTTTTTATTTAAAATACTTTAATAAACATGTTTTGTATTTGAAAAATGCAAAACATTCATCTTTTTTATTTCATGCACTTTTTACACATTTTATTTCATCGAAGATACCTTTTTTATGAACGCACCCATCGTAAATGTTGCCTATATTGAGACCAACTCTCTTCTGTAGTTAGTGATAATGCCAACATTATAATAGAACTGGAAAGACCCCAATATTTAAAAAATGACGATAATAGATTAAATTTCTTGAACAATATACAACTGTGAAAAAACTTTTCTTAAATATAATACTTGTTAACCAAGTTCTGCTCTTGTTGAACAACTATTTTCATTTGGTGGAATGATAATGAGACCACATAGACGCAACATGTAAGATGAACTGTTTGAACAAATATTATCACCGAAATAAATGACTTGCAAAAATTTTAACTAACTAAAGGTATTTTATTTGAATAAATGTATTTTGAAAATATGTATTTTGCATTCTGTATTTAAATAGTTTTCTTTAGAACTATTTTGTATTTGCATTTAAAATAGAAAAATAACCATGTATTTTGCATTTTGAATTTAGATACTTTTAACAAACTATTTTGCCCATACCTGTTGGCCATTGTATTTACATACAAATTACAATAAAGAATGGACGACTGCTCGTTTGCACTCAACTCTATACTAACCTTTACAAGACTTTCAAACCTCCCCTGCGTACTTTTTCTGTACCGTACTGTAACATTTAAATTTCTCAAAAAATCACCTTATTTTATTTATTTCAGGCCCATGACATTTGGAGAGATTGGTTGTTTTTTAAGCCATTACAACATCTGGATGGATGTGAGTTTTTCTACATTTCAATATTTTTATTTATTGACACAGTAGATCCTCGTTAATTCGAAATTCAAGGCACAAAAATAAAAAAAAAATCGCCATGCGATTGCGAAATTTTCTGAAAAATGTCTGTATTTTTGCATTTTTATAGAAATCATTTCGAAAACGCAATATTTATTATGCTAATATAAAGATGATGACTTTTCTATTACTTAAGTACTAACCTTCCCAATATTGACATATGTATTTGTTATTCCCACTTGTGAAAAATCAAAATATTTTTTTAAAATTTCGTCAAATTTCTGAATGACTTAAAATTTATGCATTTATGGTGCAAGGGGATAAAAATTGTTTTGAATTACAAATTAATGTGGTTTTCGAATTATCGGGGTTATTCTACTATGAAATTAACATTTGGGACTTTTTTAATTAAAAAAATTTCAATTATCGGGGTGTGAATTAACGGGGTTTTACTGTATTTCAAAAACATTTAAACTGAGGATATATTGTTTTTTCCTAACAATTCTGGAATAAAGTGTATAGGGAATTGATTCTTGAATTATATTTTTCTTTTAAGAAAATTTTCATAGCTAAAATTACTCTAGAATTAACTCATTTAGATAGAAACACTATAACATTCAATATTGTCGTTCTGAACTACAATTCTCTTGTTAATGGAAGCTATTTAGAAAATACTCTAATTTCAATCACTGCATACTAAACAAATTCTAAAGGCGAGTTAAAAGTTAAAAGGAAACCGTGTTAAATTTAATATTCCCAAGTTCCAAACAATATTGTTTATTTGATGAAAAACTTATAATTATGTGCATGTTTTTTCTTAGATTACGGCAAAGTGTTTATTGAATACAAGCCATAATATCTTGTGGTTTATAAACACTCTAAGAACTTACAGTTTAGCGGAATTGAAGCACAAGATTGACATGTGCTTTGAGATCTGTTCCCGGACAAAGACAAACAAGACTTTTCAAGCTTAACCTCGCTTGCTGTGATTTGAGCTTTTGTAAATGATTTAACCGGTCGGGTGCCAGAGCGCAGATCAGCGCGAAAACTTTTGTATCCTCCATGTGCTGGAATGCAGATCTGCGCTTCCAAGACATTCGGCCTATTTTACCTGCGTTTATGAGTTTCTAAAGCTTATCATTGGTTGTATCTCAAGTTTTTGAATGAATGAACGAGTTCTATTTGTCAAGTAACCTCATTTGCCGCGCAAACTGGCCAAAAAATCATTCCAAATGTCGTCTTCGAACCGCACATTAATTGTGTTATTTATGTATTAAAAAAAAAGTGTTATTTTTAAATAAAAAGAGTGTGAATATTAAGATTTTTGTATTCTTTAATATATTTAAAACGAAAATATTGAAATACAATATCTTTAGTATTATTGCTTCCATGGTTTTATTTGATAAACATATATGTACATTTCTGACAGTAAATTTTTTGTAATTAATGAATAAGTAATTTTTGAAGTCTGTATATTAGGTAACCAGAAACTGCAACTTCTTAGCGATTATTGTTGATTTTTACATGAATATAACCATCACAAAAAAGTGTCTAAAAAACAGCAATCGTGTGCGAAATTGCGAGGCAGACAGGGTACATTCCGTGTTACGTACGGCCAGCATCCGACCGGTTAACAAAGAATTGGGTGGGGAAATGGCTAAAATGCAAAAAAGTGAGCAATGCTCCCGGAACTTCTTTATTTATTAAGACAATTTCATTATGTAATCCAAAATAGTAAAATAATGTAAAAAATATTTAATGGGGCCTCTCAGGCAGGTACAGTAGTCTGTCACTGTTGCAGAGAATTGGTGGCATCAATAATAGTATATATAGGTTATGTAATCTGCACGTACCCTTGCACTAACGGGATGGCTAAACAAGTACGTATTTATATTTATTTATACAATGGACAATATTTTTTCAGGTTATAGAAAAACAGCATGAAATGGTTATGGTTTTAGAAGATGACTTACGCTTCGAAGCTCATTTTCGAAGGAAGTTGGAGATGATTTTAGAAGATATTGAACAGCACAGTATCGATTGGGACCTTATGTAAATATGCACTTATATATTTAACACTACGCGGATTTATCTTTTGGTGGATTCCCAGTAAAATGATTTTGTTCTTATCCAGGCCAACAAGTATAAAAAAAGATTGAAATATATTTTTTTCAACTACCCTCAAACAAAATGTTTCAAGAAGAATCCTATTAAAAACAAAACATTTTTTTTGAATAAAAGTATTATGCAAGCTTACCAAACACATTATCTCTTGTTTTTAATAATATTGTGAATTTTGTAACATTGAAAGTGACATTGGCCTGGACTCCAAAAATTGTTATTTATTAATAATAGTTGCTTGGTAAGTACTTTAATTTTTTAAATTTATATTTAAATGATCTGTTTGATGAATGCTGAATAAATGTTGTATTGCTATTGGCGCTAACTATACAGAGTGTCTCATAGCTAGTAGCAAAAACTTTACAGGTGGAATTCCGCCGTGGTAATGAGTCGAAAACGTTAAAGCAACCATGACAGATTGAAAATATATATTTTTTACATGGTTTTTATCATTTTATTTGAGTTTTGTTGAAGCGAATGAATTTTTCATATTCAATGTAACTTACTGTAAAGATAGTTTAACTTTTTGCAAAAAATAAGTCAGAATTATTTTAAAAAATTTCAAAATATTGCATATCTCCATAACTATTATTAATTATTTGAACATTTTCGATTCATTATCAAGACAGGAATCCACCTGTAAAGTTTTTGGTACTAGGTATGAGACACTCCATATAAAGTACATTTTTTACATTGCGTAGTCTTTGTTTGGATTTTAATTTTTTAAGACAACAATAACATGTTTTATTAAGCATTTGCTTCTATTTAGTATTTGAGTTTTGAACCGAATACTCATTTTTACAGGGATTCTATAAATAGAAGAAAAATGTATTGGCTCTTTACTTTATAAATGTAAATAAAATGAAACACTGTCATTTTTTTCTTGAAAATATAAGGCACATTTGTACAAATTCTCATACAGGGAGATACATATATGTATGTATAAGTAGCGACTATTTCAGATCTCTGATGCGAATTTCACTTTTATCTGTTTTGGTTTGTAAGATTTTCATTGAAATATTGAAAACAATAATATATCTATGAGTTTTTTTATGCGTTTAAATTTTATAAAAATGTCTTAATTTCCTTCATTTTATACAATATTTCTTTCGTTCCCTTTTCCATCACATTATAATTTTTTACATAGCATTCATAATATAGAAAATAAAAAAGTATTTGTCCACAATTTTTTTGTGAACTTAAACTACATACAGTTCTAACCATTCCTTGCACAATCTTATTCATCTTATATATATATCTACATCATGATTGCGCTAGATCTGCATCAAGTAATGGTGTGTTTCTCAATTGTCAGCTTAAAAAACCCAAATTGTATGCTTTTTTTTAGAAACAAGTTGTACAGATTATTTTAAAATACATTTAGATGGCTTCATGGCGGCCTGTATAGCCGCCCCCAGGGCCTAGCAACAAGCAATCAGAGACACCCGATTGCTTAACCACTAGTATCATATAATTATCCTAGTGTACGCTAAAAGCTGTCATAGGCTATTTTTGTATTGTTAAACTGTATTATTAAGGGACGGTTATATCAATTTAGTTCGTAGTAATCTTTCATTTAAAGCATATATTTTTGTGTATTCCACTAATCAATCAATACTTTAAATTAACTATAACTATAATACCATAAACCAAGTTGATGCAATTAACCCTGATGTTGTATAAATATTTCATAATCCTTTAAATAACCGGTCAAAACTGTAGAAAATGTATGGTCACTTCTTTTAAATTCATGCGTATTTTGCTGACTTATTTACCTTCGCACTGCTTCTCTGGGAAATAGTCATAAAGGATGGAACATCAGACTCCTCTGTCTGTCTCCCCTTATTCACATTCATGCAAGCTCAGCAAATCAGGCTCCTTATAGGACTTTCTTCCAGTTAACTTGATCATGCAAAACTCTTCCACAGCCACCCTCTATTTTGGCGCCATCAACAAATATTTGTCTTACTAGTCTTCCTTCTTCTTCACCTGAGCGACTCTTTTTGAATTCTATTTACTATATAAGGTTAGGATACTTTCGATTAGGACTACTATATAAGGATATTATCATCGTCACCATTGTCTCCCTTTGGGTCCTGGCCTTGTTCGTTGATATCTATTTCATGCCATTTTTCTCCAGTCCGTGGAATTCTAAGATATGTAAAGACTCACTCCACCAAGCACCTGCGCCCTGTTGGTCCATTTATACGTCTACATATTACTAAATGCATTTTTAAATTTTTTTATTTATTTATTGATTTATTGAAATACAAAGATCATTCATACAATAAAATCGTACAACTCTCCATAAAAGAGCTGACGCTCGTGGTTATGGGAGGAGTAAATCACATCATATTATTTATAAATATTACAATTTTTATAACAAATTATTGCTTTGGTAGTTTTATCATCTGGATCAAATGAATGAGGAGAGCACTGAACTTTCCAAAATCATGCCCTTATGGTCCGGTATAACAATGACTGATTATTACTGATAAACTTTGAATTAACTTGACGACACTTATCTCAATAAACAATTTACAGAGCTCATTCCAAAACGTATTTACTAAAACTGGCCCAAATAAACTTATTCTTTAACATGCCTCGGACGCATATGTTGACAGGTCTAAAAAAGTGTTTTGTATTCTAACAAATTTTTTTTGTAATAACACAATAAATAAAAAAACTTTGGTATTTTTTTGCATTTGTTATTTCTTTGAATTATATTTTACTTACCAAAGGCAATATCGTCTGAATGGCCGCCTTAGCTTTTTTGAAAAATATATCCCTTTAACCTATATTTTTCATCTCTTTATGGCATATTGTGGCACTATTTTTGCATTTGATGTCATCTTTCAGCTGTTGAGTCATCACCAAATTATTCGCATATACTTATCCTTTACAGTAGGTTTATGTCTAATGGCGTTAAGATATGCGATTTATTTGAAAAAAAATTGATCAACATTTTACAGTAGCCTATAACATTGCCGCATCGTATGTTCCATTTTAATTGAAAAAATAGTCCAATGACTCTTCCAGCCCACAAAGCGCACTAAACAGTAGCTCTGAGCAAATGCATGGGTATTTCTGGATGAAAATGTTCATTATTATCTAGAATTTAACTTTTAATTTGTAATGTACTCACGATAAGTAATAGTCCCTGCCCTGTAAAGCGCCCCAATTTATAATGGCTTATTGACTCATAATAGTGGTCAATATCAAAATAAATAGCAGCAATTTTTAATTAGTTACCTCTTGTGGGAACCTCGAAGCAATGTGTTATATCTATTTCAGTGCGATATCTACCTAGATTTAATTGCAAACTTCATCAGATAATTGTAATGAATTTGAATAGCAATAGCAATTTATGTATTATATAATATATCCTCTTTCCTGTATTTACATACCTTTCCATCTTCCCTGTGGTCGTATGTTCGATAGAGTGACATAAGCCCTGATTCAAAGTCAATACTTACATGATTAAGGTACGCCTAAAAGTGTTCTTTTGTACTGAAAATTACGTTTTTAAGGTGTACCTTAACCTTTAAATCATCTACGTATTGAATCTGAATTCGGGCCATAGAGTAGTCTCGGGTATAGAGACCTTAATGTAAAATGGCGGTTCCTTTAAATAAATATTTTTATTTTTTTTTTAAAAATAAATAGAGATGCGAACACGGAAAACGTGTCACATCAATATTCTTACTATTTTCAAACTAAGCTAAATGCTTGTGCTATGAAAATAGGACTAACTTGCTGTATGGGCTGAGATTCGAACCCGCGACCATTGGATCACGAGGCGAGTGTCCTAACCACAAGACCAACAAGCTACTAGATATTAAACTCAGTTTTTTATACAGGATTACATAAATATTTTAATTTTCTCATTTGTTATTTGATTTATTCAGTTACCTTGGTCGCAAGAGGTTGCACGATGTAGATGAACATGCTGTCGGCAAAACTCTGGTGAAGGCGAGTTATTCTTACTGGACTCTTGGATATTTACTGAGCAAAAGAGGTGCGAAGAAACTTTTGGAAGCCAAGCCTTTGCAACACATGCTGCCTGTGGATGAATACTTACCCATTATGTTTGACAAACATCCAAAGTAAGTACATATTTAAATTTATTTTTACACATGCTTTTATCAATTTAAGCAGTTTTGTCTTTTACCATAATTTTTGTTGCCACAGATTTTTCTTTTATAAAATTACTAACTTCTGTGCACTAAAAAACTTTTAAACTTCTTATTAAAACCAATATTAAAACTGGCTTCATACGGAATCTTGCATGCACTGTATCATCTTCTGGTAGGGACCTTGAAAAATAAATGAATATTAAAAATATATTACTACACCTATGTCATTAAATTAATACTAAATACATATCATTAAAATAAATGGCGATCCTTGCAATCTTACGGGCATGGGTGGCACTGACTTTCCGTACAGGGAGGTCATAATAAAACTATGTGATTTTCTCAAGCCTATGTGTTTTGTTGCGGTAATTGGGCCGCTTTAGTCATTTCAAGAATAAAAATAAAATTAACTGCCTCTTAATGTCGTGTAAATGGGTATTCAAAATAAATAAACATATTTAATTTTTGTTGTGTTGGGTCCTTACCTACAAATTTTCTAATGATAGTTTGAAGTTCAATATCTTGCATTTGACTTGGAACTCCAAATTCAAATTGATGTCATATCAAAACTATGACATTACTTTTTCGAAATTAGTTATTAATATATTTTCCCGCCAATTATTTTTTGGCAGGGAAACAAATGAACTGTATCTGCAACCAAAATTGGCATTATTTTCGTATACAAGTTCCATCGTGGCACTAATGCTGCGCAGGCGGCACTCAATATCAACAATGTGTATGGAAAAGGTACTGCAAATGAAGGCACGGAGCGTTTAGAGTTTGATCGCTTCTGTTCTGGAAATTTCAACCTCAACAACGTCCCCCCGGGTTGATTTGAGACGTGGACGACCGGAGACTACAGTCGATAACAACAAATTGAAAGCTAAAGTGAAAGGGGATTCATCCCAAATCACGTCAGAATTAGCAATGTAAGTGAAAAAATGATATTGATTCATTTGCGTCAAATTGGGAAAATAAAGAAGCTCGCAAAGTGGGTTCTGTATGAACTTACTGAAAGAAAACAGTGACTTATATCAAGGCTTGCCTTAATTTGTTGAGTCTGCATAAAAATGAGGGAATTCTGAATCGGATTATTACTTGTGATGAAAAGGGGATCATGTATGATAATGGAAATGTTCGTCGCAATTGTTGGACCCAGGGGGAGCAGCCAAACAATGTCCCAAATGTAAATTGAGTCAAAAGAAACTGTATGGGGGGTGTATGCGACACAAAATCGCCGCGTACGCGGGGAAAAGATGGCAAAAAGTGGACTGTATTTTGAATAGGAAATGAAGGACGTTTCGACTCACCTTTTTGTGTTTTTGGCGTCCCTCGATGCGATATAACTTCACCAAACCACTGTTTCACTTGGTTGGCCACCAACGTTCGTTACTCCCGAAGTTCGGCGAAGACGAAATTAAACGAAAATTATAAAATGTACAATTAAACAATGAGACGAAAAATTGGAGCTTTAACACAAGCCTTGTCGAAACGAAAGGGGATTGGAAAAACTATTTGAAACAATTGAGGATAGGATCTTTTTCGATAGGGACCAATCAGTGTTGCCACATAAGAAAAGAACAATATTGTTTTGAATCAATTTCTGTGCCAACGTGACGTCACGAATATCGAACAGGGGGAACCCGTGCCGGCGTTATTCATTACAGCTTCTCTTGTGATCTGACCAACAATTACTGCAGAGGTGTAGTGTAAAGAATTGAAAACGATTATGGAAAAACTCGATGTCAATCAACTGAGAGTTGTCCATTGCTCTAGTCCGCTATTTATTCATGACAAGGTTCACACACTTCACAATGGACCATCTTAAAATTACAGGAGATTTGACTGGAAACTCTCTGTCACACACCTTACTCACCAGACCTTGCACCTATATTTGACTAACTTTTTATAAAGTAAAAAATTCAACTCTGAGGCGGTGAAAAACGCTTTTAAACAATTCATTGATTCCCATCCCAAGAATTTCTATAGCAAAAGTATTAATGAACTTCCATTAAAATGGCAAAAGTGCATTGACAACAACGAATGACCAATACTTCGATTGATTTTCTTAAAAAAAAATTGTTTGCTTTTTTCTATATAAACTGGCAATTTCATAGGTAAGGGACCTGTTGTAAGTACAGATATAATTACAAAACATTTACTGTTAGCGAGTGATTCATTGGGAGAGTGGTTGAGGATTGCAGCCCCAATTCTACACATTCTTAAATCATTCTGATTTATCTTTGACTCTAAAATGTAGGTAAATATGCGTACAATATACTGTAACGAGCTGTTCGTTGACATTTGGCAGTTCCATAGAAAAGTGTCACATGCGCAGAACGGCAGGCCGGTATGCCCAGTGGTTGAAATAAGAACTAACATGATTAATAAATAGCGAAGAAATGGAAGGGTTCTTACCCGAGTAGAAAAACAAAAGAGAGCTGTTCTTTTGTGTTTGAATAAAAAATAGCAGTAGTATTGCGTTGCGAGCGATTGTAAAATGTGAGAGATAATGTACAAGCGATAATAAAAGATTTATTTTACGAGTTGTGCCATTTCATTTTTCGAGCGAGCCACGCCACGTAACAATACAATAAAATGCTTGTACCACCACACTTAGTAGTTGCTTTACTTTTGTTTCTAATCCCAAGAATGTAGTAATTTAAAATCTTATATATAAATAGGTATATGTAAATAGGTTACTATATATCAGCTTCCCACAGCTGTACAGGTAAAAGTCTGACTAAATCTCAAACACCAAAGTCTTGGGGTGGGTGAAATTAAATCAAACATAAATTGTGATGTGGATAAAAAAAGGGTTTATTGCACTGAATCTCCTTAGAAAGTAAATAAATTGCATTGTATGTATTGGATATGATACTGTGTAAGAATTAAAATGAGAGATGCGACGCCTTCACTGACCTTCGGAAAACACTCCTGGTTCCCGGGAGATACATCGAGTTCCGCCACATTATCAGCATCTGCCCTTGTGTTAGGCTAGTCGCTTCGATTTGTGCCTCAACTTTCTTGGTGATGCTTGTCGCATACTACGACAAAAGTCCATAGCTTAGCACAATAGAATTAATATTTCATTAAATTTTGATCAATCATATTAATCATAAAGTCATGCAACATGTACGTCGTTATAATTGAAAAATAATTTTTAAAAATGCAATGTAAATATTACTGAAATTGTTTAAACATTTAAATCAGGTCTAAAACATTTCCATACATTTTTAAATATTGCCGTGTATATCTGCAGGTTGTTAAATGATTTTTCCTTTGAGTGAGAATTCTAATTGAAACTTATAGCAGTGCAGGGATCATCAGTGCATAATAGAATCCTGCTGGTACATGAAGCTTGTGAAAGAGAAACAAACGTAGACTGAATGCAAGGGAAATGTGGTAAATCCATTTATGGTAGTAGAAAGCGTGAACAAATTAGGAGTTAATGTAAAGCTTGAGATTTGGCTTAGTCAGCAGGATTAAGAATGTATATAAATGATTGTGAAGAGGTGTTAATAAATATATATGATGCAAGAGTTGGTACCAGGAAAAGAAAATATGACAAGAACTGGTATTTTCGTAGGAACGTCTTCCATATACTGAAATCGACAATAATGGGAATTCAATCCATGAAATGATGTGAAAATGTGGATGAGGTTTGAATTACATTCTGTATTATCTACCTGCTTCTGGAAAAATGGCATGATGATTATAAAAATATTATTTGTGTTTTTCCCAATTAGTACCCATTATTATAACACGTATTTATATAACATGTATTTCACTTTGTATTTTTTCAGTTCCTCGTGGAGCAAACACTTCATCAAAAGGGATCTAAAAGGTCTGTCAGTCACGCCTCTCATAGTGTTCCCCACTCACTACACCGGAGAACCAGGCTACATCAGCGACACTGAGGAATCACATCATCTTAAACATAATGAGCTTTAAATCCAGGAAGCTTAGTTAAATTTATTTCTTACATTACAAAACTGCATTTATTTACAATAAGGTCTGTCTAGGTTTAATTTTATATTTTTTTATTAAAGTCAACGTGCAGTAGGTACCTAAGTAAAGTTTCAGTCAATTAAGGTATTTCATTTAAAATCATTTTTAAATTCACCATAGCAAGAAGCGGAATTATAATATTTAATATTATCGATGTGCTTTTCTGCAATACGTCAGGTTAGGGACCAGATCATCACTGCAAAGCGAAAATCTAAAAATGAGAAATTTTTAATTGCATATAAAAAGAAACACTTTTTTTTCATGAAAAGTGAAATACATGTACTGTGGGAAGTATGAAACCAATTTTGAACTTGTTACTTATTTGATAAAAAGAGTTATTTGTATCTTACATCCAATAAATATTTTGGAGCCTTTCCAGTTTACATTCGGGACCTTTTTCTATTTTGTATCGGAGTCTAATTTTTTTAGTCATTTTTCATGTCATTTTTAGTTCATTTAAATTTCTTCTTCAAAATAATGTATTTTGAATAGTGCCATTATTATTTTAGCCAATTTATTAACTATGATGAAAATACATATACAAGATTTCTTAAACCAATAAAAAATGTAAACAAATTTTTAGGTTGTTACTCTTTAAAAAGTGTTTTTGAAGTCTATATTATTTATTACACTTTTTTTGGGTATTAATCTTAATTTGACAAACAATGAGGGGCTGCAATGACTGTGTGATTTTATACATATCTAGGAGTATAGCCATATTTATAGCATCTTACTTTTTTTTTTTTTTAAACAGGAAAGTGATGCCAAAACAGTTATTGTAATACATGGTTTTTGTATTCACATTGGCATTCATTTTAGAGAAGCATCTGTTCCCATTGCTTTAAAATAATAAGAAGCAAGTAATCAAACCAATTCGTTGTTACTAGGTAGTGTCCGTTTTGTGGCCAATGGTCGCCAGTGTTTGAATAAAACCAAATTTTTAATGCACATAATAGCGTAATATAACAGTACAAATAATTTTATTTTCCCAATGACTTTATGTAATCAAATACATAATGTACCATTCTGGCAATGATACGACACATATGCGATACCTTCCATAGTCAACGATCATGCAGAGAGTGCCACGCCAGCTGCTTTTTCCAATGTAATATTAATATTTTTTTTGGGATGTAGATGGAAGCAAAAATATCAGACATTCTCAATATTTCCCTTTTGTTTTCACTGTAAGTATGCTATTTACAGCTTATTTTAATTTCTGTCATAATTCTACTTAAGGTCCTCTCTCTATCTTGAGTGATGTTGTGCTGCATCTAACATTTAGAAGCTCATTCATATCAGCTACTCTGCACAGTAATTTTATCATAAAGTCCTCTTCAAAATATCATAATATATATTTTTTACTAAATTATATAAAACCAAATATTACGAATGTACTCATAAATATATCACTGTCATATCTAATTATTGTAAAACTATTTCATACAGTGATATTTTGTAAGCTCTTTTGAGAGAATCCTTTTATATAAAATCCAAACCTCCGTGAGATTGCATTAACGAAGCTATCTACCGTTCTGCCGAAGCAAAGATGGAAGTAGGAGGTATCTAATTTCCTGGGTATATATGAATGGTTTGATTCTGATTTAATAATAAATTGTTCATTTTAATAGAACAAATGCCGGAAACTAGTAAAACAATAGAATTTTATTTATAGTTTTGAACTAGACATTTCATAAAACACCAGATACATATATGTACCAATTATAGGAAAATTCTTTATCTCGAAGTGATGACAAAATGGAATTTATAAGCGGAATTATACCCAATACACAATATTTTTAGTAATATAATAGAGATGAGATGTAGAGATGTTATAAATAATAGCATTGTGGAGACAGCTTCCCAACTTGTGAAATAATAAAATATTAAACTTTTACAGAAGATAAAAATACTTTATTGAATAATAATATTTTTTATTGTATTTTCTAAACTTACATGTAAAATCTTGTCATACAATAGTGTGCCATAATTTAAGATTTTCCAAAAATTAATTGTATTTAGATAAGTTATTTTTTAAAGAGATTATTTTGATATATGGATTTTATCACATAGAAATATTATATTATTTGTTGAAATTTTATAAAACTGCATAGTTGCTAATGCGTGAGGTGACAATTGTAATCTCGAATGTTAAATTTAAGAAAAGGGATATATTTGCTGGACTATTTAGAACTGGTGAATATTCCCCAAATGTCCTGTTATATTCAGTTACCTATGTTTTATTTGTGTTTTTGTACTCATATTTTATTTTTGTTACTTATATAGTTATGTGCCATATCTACATTTATACACAGCATTAATAATTAGTGCCATTTTTCAATTTATTAATTATATACTAAATAAAACATTTAATAAGTTTCTTGACTATTGTATAAAAAATTCCAGTGATTAACTGATCAACTATTATTACCAGCCTTGGGCACAATACTGATTTTTATTATATGTATCTATTAAAAAATATACATACAAGAAATACTTAGTGTTTTTTAAAATTATTTATTCCCAGCTCTTTCAGTTAGTTTCCTTCCTCGTTCTCCATTTCAGAATTTTTAAAATAAGGACATATAATAGTGGAAACATCAAACGACTTATACAATATAATATCATCAGCCTATATCTAACTCCGTGTAAGTCAAATCAAGGGAGAGTTAAAATGAAACACATATTTTTTTGTTGCAAATTCTTGTGTTCATCGGTGAAACTAAATTTGTATTTGATTCTTTGGTAAGCAAACAATCAGAACCAACCGGTGAGATTGACTTTAATGGAATTAGAATTAGCTATGAAGACAAATGATAAACGTGCTATGGAAAAATCTTTTTATACTTTTTCTAGCTACAAATTTTGGGTTTGGAAGAGTAAGAAAGTGAAAATTTGAAAAAGTCTTTGGGATTAGAAATAAGCCGACATGTGTAATTTAATCTTTTTTCCAGTATTGAGAAAAATTTCAAGAAATATTGGAAATTTCTTCAATTAAAAATATATCTGAGCTACTCATACAAAAATGCAAAGAGGGGAGAGATAACGAATTAGGCCATTCCTGGACGGGGATGTTATTTGGATACGGCAAGACTCCTGGTATCCAGGGAATTCTGACTTCCTAGATTTTGATCTATTATTGTGTTTTCCAGTTCATAATTTAATTTATTATTATCGTAATAATATAATGGTAAAATTACTACCAAACAAAAAATAAGTCATATTTAGTAAGTATGTTAATTCAAAAATATTGTGTCTATGTCCCAAAAATTTAATTGGTCAAATAATACTCAAATTATACATAGTTATTCAACTCTGTATTCGAAATTTGAAAACTTTGAATATTGTATAGTACATATTTTTTTCATTCTTCTAGTTAAATAATGAAAGCCTATCGGTGTTCAACCATGACATGGAGCTTTTTCTGAACCAGGTTTGTTAGCAATTACTAGCGATCCAGTGGTCAGTGGTTCGGGTCCCGTTCCAGAACACAGCAAGTTAGTTCTATTTTCAAAGTACAAGCATTTCATTTAGTTTAAAAATAGTAACAATATTCTGTGTTTACATTTCTATTTTAAAAAATAAAACAACATAGACAAATGAACTAACTACATTCGAATAATCAAAATTAAAGGAAGATTGTTGTCCAACTAAGGTAATTAATTATAAGACATAGGTATATTATTATAGTTATATCGCTGCCTATCATAAATAATACTAATTAAATAATAATAATTTACCATTCTACTGAATAAAAATCAATTTTTATTCAATAGAATATTCAAAGAACAATGGTTGTTTCTCAGAATACCTTCAAACTAACGAAAATGATACCTTATACACGATAAACATTGGTATATTTAGAGCATAGTAATGTTCTTAAATGAAAAATGAAGAATTATGAAATAAGTCTATATTTATAATAAGCAGCGATATTATTATTATTTCTCCATCACTGATAAATGCTTCCATGCCTGCATATTCCTCTCAGTTAACCTTCTTTAATATGAACCACCCCTCATATCGGAGATTATTATGGAGAGATTATATTCAGTAAATATTGGTAAGTTTCATTTGCGTCATTGTATTATCCATATAAAATACATGTGACAATGATTCAACTTGCATTGTGTTCAATTTTATACTGACCTTTCAAGGCTCCTGTACACACACCCTAAGATTGAGTTTATTTATTAAACTGAAGTGTTCTGTTAGATATGAAAATCTCTCTTTATGATCTAACCAAAAGACAAACTAGCCATAAATTTCATTAGCAAATACTAGGCATTTGTTTGTAACCAGCATTTCAAAATATTTATGCTGGATAATGCAAATAGGATTAATCGTGGACATGATGACTTCCGACAACAAATTTACTATGGCCTAGCGGATATTCAGGGTGTACCGGAGCTAACGGAAGAAACTTGGTCGGTAGATTTCTGCCTATGTTATAAGTCTAAAATGTTCAAGCAACCATGACCTAATATCAATAGTTATGGAGATATGCAATATCAAAGTTCGTTTTTTTCCTCATTATTTCTGACATACGTTTTGCAAAAGTTGAACTATCATTACAGAAACTTATGTCGAATATGAAAAATTTATTCACTTTAATAGGTACTAGTCGAATAAAATGATAAAAAAAAAAAATTTACAAGGTTTTTATCATTTTATTTAAGTTGTATTGAAGCAAATGAATTTCATTATAATCGATATAAGTTACTGTAATGATAGTTCAACTTTTTGCAAAAAATAAGTCAGAAATATTGAAAATAATGGAAAATTTGATATTGCATATTTACATAACTATTGATATTAGGTCATGGTTGCTTGAACATCTTAGACTCATTATAAGGGCAGGAATCTACCTGCCAAATTTCTGTTGCTAGCTCTGGTACACCCTGTATATATTTACATGGAGATTAATTTTAAATTGCTTTTGATTTTTCGGATAATCAGAACCCAATCAAGTCCCAAAATAATTTAAAACTATGTTTTAGTTCTCATTTTTCTTTTGCTAGTACCAGATAAAATTATACAGAGTTGAACAAAATCCTATATTTAGGCGAGGGGACTAGTACATAATGGTAGTATGTCCACCCTCGCATATATTTATAATGCAGTTAAAGTATTTATTCTTGCATAATTAAATCCCATAGTAAACAAAACATTTTTTCACAATAGACATGTTTTTTTTTACTTTTTCAAAATTGCATTCAAACTGAGTCTCTCAAGTAAGAATGTCGTTTTGTAATAAAGCGCGACTTGTTTACTAAGAACTTATATTTTCAACAGTATTAAGTTTAAAGTTTTCATAATTGTTTCAAAATTTTTTTAAATAAGTTCACAACATAGTGGAACCAGTGATGGAACCACTGCGAGGACGTCTCTGTGTTAATATCAATTTTTTATATATAATTTTATATTGTATCTTCAGTTTATCAAAGATTTATGGAAAGTTGTCACAATACGTTTTTTATTTCTTAAATCATATGTTTTATTAATAAAGTAGGATATTTGGAATATTTTGAGTTTGTTCAAATCTTTCAGAACAGTGCTGGATTTATGTCACAGAGACATTATTAATCAATTAGTGTATATTATAGATATCTCACAGAGACGAAACTGTATTAATTATGGGAAAGTAGGTATAGAAGTCATTTTTGGGTGTAACAGGACTTATGACCTGTCTTTAGGTAGGCTTAAGTGATCACTTTACACAATTGTAACATTCACCATTTCCACCCATGATAGAATATACCATGCTTATTCATTTTTTGGAAGTATAATAAGCATGGTATATTCTATCATGGGTGGAAATGGTGAATGTTACAATTGTGTAAAGTGATCACTTAAGCCTACCTAAAGACAGGTCATAAGTCCTGTTACACCCAAAAATGACTTCTATACCTACTTTCCCATAATTAATACAGTTTCGTCTCTGTGAGATATCTATAATATACACTAATTGATTAATAATGTCTCTGTGACATAAATCCAGCACTGTTCTGAAAGATTTGAACAAACTCAAAATATTCTGAATTGTAAATACTGGTCAAAAAGGAATTTAACAAAAATTGGAAATAATATTTCCTGGCGTATCCTAGTGTAATGCAAGTATTCGGATGAATTTCATTACACATAATAAAGTATATTGCCTTCAAAATTCCGTAAAATCAATTGTAGATTTTCTCATTAGCGACATCTGTGGGGATTTAGGGGAATCAAAATGGCTTTGTACAGGCCGCATGCAAAAAGCGCTTACAACTCATATATGAAAGCTTCACGCAATTTGAACATATATACAACTTCCAAAAAATGAATAAGCATGGTATATTCTATCATGGGTGGAAATGGTGAATGTTACAATTGTGTAAAGTGATCACTTAAGCCTACCTAAAGACAGGTCATAAGTCCTGTTACACCCAAAAATGACTTCTATACCTACTTTCCCATAATTAATACAGTTTCGTCTCTGTGAGATATCTAGGATATTTGGTTCAAAGGGGATTTTTATCCACTGTTTGAAGATCGAGTTTTCATGTAAGCGTGAACTTCTACTTACTTTTGAGAGAATTCAGGGTACCCAGGAACTGTGGGTATGTCAGTAGAGAAACCAGTGTGATGATTAAAATAATTCATTAAATTATTATAATTTCTTTTTATAATTCTTCATCAAATTATTCTAATTTCACGTTACAAGTTTTCAAAGTTTAACCTCTATTATTATTATATTCATATTGATAACCGTTATTTGAAAAACATTATTATCTGTACCTAAGATTCTAGATATCTAAATTATGTAGTGGAAAATTTATTTGTGCGTGGTTGCAAACTCTCGAACAACGCGCTCTGGCTTCGTGATATTTTCAGCTTGTTCCATCTGGAATTTATAGGTCAACTCGACTATTTCCAGCTCTTATCATTTTTATCATTAGCTATGTTGTTGTTAAATTGGCATTGACTGCCAAAAAATAAGACAAGACGCCTATATTAAAGGGGGAATACCTAACTAGACATTTCCAAAAAATCGATTTTAAAATTTTTGCATTTTGCAGTTATTGCTGATAACAGTGGCATCCGTTTGTTGATTACGCGCTGCGCCGCACACTGGGTCGAAACCGTAATTTGAGGGACTTAGGGACCAACTTTCTTTTTTTACTTTTTTCTTTATGCGGATGGATAGAGCACATTAACCTCATCAATAGTTGTCCTATGATACTTTTTCCTAAACTTTATAGTATGGGCAAAAAAAAAAGTTTTGTATTTTTTGTATGGAGCGGATCAAATAAAATTAAATTTCTGCGAAGTGGTGACTGACCCTGATTTGAAACCTTTTTTTTCTTATACCTTGTCTAGCTTACCATCGTTTGATGCTATTAACATGTACATAAACTTGCAATTCTACCAGATAAATGGACCGAAAAAATAAAAAAACGTATATATTTATAATATTATTTTTTATTTTCTTATTTTCTTTTATGTCAAACTAAATATGAAATAGTGAGTACAAGTACATTATAACACAAATAATCAACAAAAAACCCAACAAAATTAGACTAAAAACTAACTAAATGAACACCTAATAATACAACGGCAAACATATTATTTTACAAATTACGATAGTATATGATATATTAGAGCTAGCAGCAGAAACTTGGCCGGTAGATTCCTGACGGTTCGATCAAAGTAAGCGGTCGAGCAAAGCATAGATTTTTACGAAAACGGATCGTCTGATTGGTGGAGAACGTAAAAATCTATGCTTTTAAAGAACGCTTACTTTAATCCAACTTGAAACAACCGGCCCTAAGTCCCTCAAATTACGGTTTCGACCCAGTGTGCACCGCGCTAAACGCAGGTAGCCGCCAGTCGGGCTCTTTCATAATAGAAACGTAAGACTTGTTTCTACTGTGTTTGTGAAGAGTGCTCGATGATATGGTAATCTAAGCAAGGTGGAGGACTTATATTATGGACCTGGAATCGATGATTTTATGTAAGTTGAAGGATTTCGCGATTTATTCATTGCTCTATTTTCAAACGCGTTTTACTCGAAACCATGTTTTGAAAATCGGTGACCAAAATATCTCGGCAACCACTGAACCGATCAACTTGAAATTTCTAGTGGTTATTTTATACAAAATTATCTAGTCTTTGTCGTAATGTTTTTTTTATGTGACTTAGTTTTTTTTATCGGCATAATCAACTCGAATTTTTCCCTAAAAAACGCTATTTTAAATTCAAACGTCCGCCATTTTGTCAAAAATCTATATTTTCAAAAACACCTGCATCAAAGATTAAATTATAGTGTTAATTTTGATACCATTTTTATTTTTATTTCATTTTCATGATTACAGATGAAATTGGAGTGGTCACCGCCAACCCAAGAATTTTCTGCCAATGTTGAATATTTTTTTATAAATATTTTTTGCATATTTTTAAAAGTATGTACTTTCACGTATAAATGATACCTTAAATTTATATAGGTTTTCTTAAAAACAATCACAAAAATTGCCCTTTTTCGCGCTTTGTGGGTAGGTATCCGTATAGGTATCCGTATAGGGTAGGTATCGGTATAGGTAATATAAGTAGTTATACTATTTTTCGACTGTCCTTGTTTTCGAAAATTAAGTGTTTTTATAGGATACAGGGAGACATTTTATTTGGATGTGTCGAGACCAGCTCTGAATAAATAATTTTCATAACTTAATTTGTTTCGGTTTGCATCAATTGTTTTCAGTGGATAATAAATATAAAGGAATACGTAATCAACGTATGCAAGAATCTGTGGTGTATTCAGGCAAGGTGGCGCTGCTGTAAAAAGAGAGAGCGTCAGCACTCGCGTTCTCTCTTGTTTTAACTGGCGTGCAGTCAGCAAACAGCGAAGACACATTTTATTTGTGAATATATATGTGAGAAACGCGTAACCGCCTGCCTTTTATTTGTTCTCCATATTCCGAGTTTAAGATTTAGTACAGAAACCAAATTAACGTTAAGTTAGTTTATATATCTTTATGTTAC